>WEIS01090149.1:13735-27456 GCA_013389965.1 Todus mexicanus
TTTTCCCCTTTTTTTCTTTTTCTTTTTTTTTTTTTTTTACTATTTTGAAAATTTCACTTTTAAGTCAACTTAAGAAAACTTTTTAAAGACCCAGAGAAACTCTATTATTTAGCATTCAGTTCACAGGATTTAGCTTGCATACCTTCTAAATGAATTGGTCTGTGCAGCCTTTGTTTCCCTTATCACTTATTGAACTTTCACAGAACACACAGCAGAAGTGTAGGGATTTCTTATTCTATTTCTTGTGAAAAACAACTGGGATTTTTCTTAGGTTGTAATTTCTTTTTTACAATGAACTTCACTCTAACATGAAACCACACTACTGTCTTCAACTTCAAGCCTTCATGTTTCATTTAGTAAAGTGACAGAACACCAATCTAGATTTTTAATTCTGTCTAGAGAAGCATTCTCTCTCTTACTAACATGCAAGTTGGTCATCAAGGTGATACACAGGACCTTCAACCTCACTACCTACCTCCTGAAGAACCAGCTCTTTCATGGACTAGGTGGTGCCACTCTCCTGATCTCAGCTAAACACTGTCAAACACAGCAAAGACTGCACAGACTTGCAGTTAGGCAGCAGACTGTAAAACAACACACAAAATCTTGAATCACAAAGTATCACTGACCAGATGTAGGTCATGGGCCAAAGGCATGAGAAGTCATTTGTGCTCAGTATGAAGGGTTAACTGTTCTGCCAAAACACAAGGGAAAACAGTAGAAGCATCTCAAAATGACTCCAGGCTTTTGGTCCTCATTTTGGATTCACGAGCATGGCCTACCCATCCTTAGAGCTTTAAGTGAGTTTCCAGGCATCTGAGTTGGAAATATAGAAGTGGCTAGTTACAATTCTTGCCACAGTATTGCAAGTGTTCATCATTCCTGCAATTAACTTATGCATCTCCAGTAAAGGGACCAATCTGTACCACGCTGACCTGAAGGGCTGCTAAGTACAGAACAGACTTCTGATCAGATACATCCTGAACTTACAGCCTCAGCTCTAAATTATGTCCATGTTGTTTGTCCCTCCCACTTAAAATCTAAAAAAAGCTGTTGGATTCAATCAAACAGGACTCACCTCCTACCTACGTACTTGTACATAATAGATGTCTTGCCTTCATGTGTGAAATGCTGGTAGGAATCATTTAAAGTGTTTTGAATTCAGAGGCACCATTCAAGTTTTTCTGTGCTATAATCTGACAAAAGGTATTCTTATGCATACATACATAGACCACAGACTAAGATATTTTTGTAACAGTTTTTTCAAACGACATGTAACTCCATAGAAGAATTAATATTAGAATGTTAAAAAGGTAATATATTAAAATATAAAGGCTTTGTGAAAATAGTAGATATGGAAATGAGTTCCCACTTCTTCTCAGAACAAGCCTGTAGCACTTTCAGAATATTTCTTGCAGTCTGCAAAAGAACTACCTTAAGTACTTTATTTCAGCAATATCTACTGTTCTCCTGAAAAACCTCCTCCAAAGGTAGATGCTTCAGTAAAGAAGAACAGATAGATCACCCAAGGAGCCTTCTATAAGAAATCCAAAAGGAGATTAGTGCTTGGGAAAGAAAGTGTGAACATGAGTTTGTAAACAAAAGCTGATGCCATTGCTGTCTGTGACAGAAACCTGACTGACTGCAGAAGTACCAAAAAAAGGGACCATCTCAAGAGCTCACCAAAAATACTACCTATAACAATACATTAAATCAAGGAGAAAAGGACTATCCCAAAGCATGCCCCAACCCCTTCTAATGGGACACTCTGCAAGTGACCAGTGACACCCAATTGTCACTGCAAATTGCCTGTCCTTGGGATACCTCCAGCATGGGCAATAATCTGACCTATTTAAAGTAATATCTAACCATTGCAGTTGTATCTGGAGGGACTCAATGAAAGTGTCAGAAGTGTTTCTGAGTGAAGACTCTGAAACATGGGTAACAAATGTGTCCTGGAGTTCTTTAGTGAAGCTCATTATATGCTTACACATAGGATACGAATGACTAAAGGCTCCAACAACCCCAAACACTTTTTGGAAAAAAGGGCCAATTTGTTAATATGTAGACTTAATGGTTAAAGTGCCTAAGTGTGCTTTTTGAAGACAACTTGTCCCTTTCCATTATTGCTCAAAAACACTAGAAGACCTATCTCAGGTATGGAATTCATTCACTCATAATGCCATAACATTCATGTGAAAAGCATACTGTACACTTTTTGGGGCAAATCAAATACACTTAAATGGAAATATGTTTAGTTATCCCACTGAAAATCTGGCCTTATTGCATGCCTCCCCAAAGACAGAGTTACCAAGGCATGTAAAGAGCAGACTTCGGTGGCTTCAAAAAAAGACTACTGGGATACATTTTTGATCTCAAAGTCACTTCGAAACAGCTGTGCCAGTGTCACGTGCTTGTTTTCAATATTCCCACAAAGGATCTGGGGTTCAGTGCTATGCATCAAATGTTCACGTATCTTCATCAAATAGAAAACTCATGAGTCTCACATATCTCAAGGTAAACACCTTGGGTTTTTTCTGAAATAGGTAACATGCGGAAATTTGGCTTCCTGGTCACTCGGGAGCAGTTTTTTTACTCTTCCACATCTTGCCATAAAATCAGAGACTCCATAAAAAAGGTCATTTTGGAGGTTATCATACCGACTTGGCCTGCTCTCAGTTTTACAAGCAAGACAGATCTTGCTTTACAGCAAGACAGAGCCTGTTCATCCAGACAGTAAGTGCGGTCCTTTGCTTCCAACAGTTTTGGTCTGGATGATCCTTCAGATAACATCCCCTTCCCATCACTTAATTTGTTAGTGTATCTCCATGACATCTGATTATTTCCAAATATATTAGGTGAGAGAAGACAATGCAGTAGCAGCTGCTTATGAAAACACAGAACAGAAATGCAACATTTTTAGGCTGTATGATGTGCTTCTGGGTGAAAGGGAAGGCACAACACCCTTGTCTGTCCATTCAGGCATTACACAGCTTAAGTGACATGTCACAACTGAAAATCCCGCTTGCAAGATGATTCTGACATTCCTGAGGGGATATGTCATAATGCACCAAAAAATGCCATCCTAACCAGAAATACTACAGTACATATTTTAAAAGGTATACAAAATTGACGCTGGTTTATACTCAATTTCTCTTAACAGTTATAAAAAAAGGGAAATAAGCAGTGATAAAAAAGTGGTAGTAGTTTAGTGGTACTAAAAGTAATTATATTGTAAAGTTAAATTGCTCTCCTAACTTAAGATGGACACGTGGGACTGGGGTAAACTGGAATAATGCTTTTTATTACAATAAAGGATAGCTGCTCTCATACAGATTGTATCTGCTGGTAATTCAGTGTAATCTCATATATTCTAAATCCTACTATGTGTCTCTATGCAAGAGCTACTATGTGACTCTGTGAATGGTGTCACAAGTGCAGGCACACTCTAGTTATTACTTTAAAACTTTGATTTGTAAGATGTCACCAATTAGATCTTATTTCCGAATATACAGAACGCATTTACTCAAGTTTTAAAATAATGATTCTTGCCTTTTTCCCCCCTTTAATGAGATTCATCATGAATCTCTTTATTTTTCCTTAATGTATCCATAAAACCATAGTCAGTGAGGCCCCTTCTCACAGCTAAGGAAGAAAAGATGCCTTACCTCTGTTTATCAGTGGGGATATTCCCTGGTGCCAGTGCTAAAAGCCAACAAGATGCTATCTTAATATGAGTCACTTCATATCTGCCCCTGCCATAGCTTCCACAATTTCCACATCTGATTTACTGAGAATTAAGTGTTATTAATACACTGGTCATATCCAAGGACATTTTACTCATTTCATTCCAATAGTAGTTTTTAATAAATTCTTTCAATAAATTTACAGCGAGACCTTTCAACACACCACAGATAAGATCTCATGGCTAGAGGGAACCTTTATGTAACTGTGGTATTAAACACCCTTGGAGTAAGACAGATCAGATGGTAGCTCTATTGCTATGATACTCAGGCTGACTGATAATGCTGAATCATGGGTCACATGATACTTCATATAAAAAGTATAAAAAAGGTAAATAACCTTTTAATGATCAACTCAGCAGTGAGCATACACAAGCTCTTACAACAAAATCAATTAACTACTGCCAGTCTACTGTGTTCCTTGATATAATATATATTGAAAAAACAATATATTCATTTATCTTTCAAGACATTAAAACACTTTAGTTATTAAATATAAATGACTAGGATCAAATATAATCTCGTTGTCTTACAGTCACATTGACTGACTTTATCATTTGGCACAAAATAACTCCACCTTAAAAGCGAAGAGTGGTGATAAGTGCCCTGGCTAGTAATGATGGTGAGATGAAAATACATATCTATTACCAGTGACCACACTCTGTGTTTTACTATAACTTACTTTCAGCAGACAAATGCCTTTGATGTATTGGGAGTAACAACACAAACTATAACATTCCTGGTAGTACTTTCAGATAAAGGCTTAGAACAGGATTCCCTCCAAAATAAGTTGAAACCAGAGCTCAAACAGAATTTCAACCTGCACATGAGGTAGAAAACACCACTTATCTTCAATGAATGCTATCATGCTCTGAGGTATACTATATACAATACAAAAACTTGTGGGAATTAAAATATTCCAAAAATCATTCCCCACACTTAAAAAAAGATATAGTCTTCTCTGTCATCTTCATCTTTGGTCTACTTAAATGGGAAAGCACACTGAATATAGGCTTTTGTAGGGAGAAATGTTAACAAAATCAGGATGACACAACATGTAAACCTAAACTGAGAAGAGGACATAAGCGAAAGAAGTGTTTTGTTTATAAAACATAAGGAAGGATATAAACATTACAAAAAGTATTTCTTTTGCCTGAACACTTTAATATTCTTAGTGCAAACATTCAGCTGTTGACATTTCTTACATGTGATAGTTTTGCAATACAGCCAATCAGCTGAAAGTTTTCCTAAAGTCCTCTGAGCATACATGATGTGACCTTCAACCCAAAAAGAACCAAGTGTATTATTAATTAGAGTTCGACCCTCAATGAACACTGTGTGACAATCTAGGATATAACTTAGAAGGACTTGCAAAGGAATACTGAAATGTCTTCTATAACACAGCTCTGTTCTGAAGTCATGCATAATGACTCTGCTAATTTGCACTTATCCCAAGACCACTCTAATGCTGCTCTAGAACTTCTAAACAGGTATGAAAGTCAGTGTGAATTACGTATAAAACAGACTAATAGAAAACAAGAATCAGGCCCTTGATGTATAATACGTGTGTCCTCTCTTGGCAAGTCACT
Source organism: Todus mexicanus (assembly GCA_013389965.1). Classification (NCBI taxonomy): domain Eukaryota; kingdom Metazoa; phylum Chordata; class Aves; order Coraciiformes; family Todidae; genus Todus; species Todus mexicanus. Next base: position 19,068 of record WEIS01090149.1, read on the forward strand.
GTAGAAAGCCTAGCAATAATGTACCTGGTAGCTAAATAAGTATCAGTGGCCTGAATCCCCTCTTTCATGTTTGCTTTTTGGGGGTTTTCTGGAGAGAGGGAGGTTCCAAACGAATTTTTTCACCCAAGGGATTAGTTACTGAATGCAGCACACAAACTCCTTGTGATTTCCAGTCAGGCTTGGGATAAATTATGGTACTTTTCACAGAGGTGAAATACTCATGCAAAGCAAAAAAAACCCCAGAAAACAAACATTTTTTTTAAAAAACAAATCAACAAAATAAGGATGAATAAGCCATGCAATGAAACAAACAGAATTCGAGAACGCTTTCTACCCCATTAGCTTTCACATAACTTTAAAGAAGGTAAACACCATGGTGCAGAGCCACAAAGACCATTTTACCCTTCTTTATATATACATCAACAGGGATTATGTGAAACATTAAGGATAGAATGTGACTGACTAGTAGTTTTTTCATGATTTATTTACGCTACCTTTTATACTTAATCAGTTAATAATCACACTGAGCTTTAAGGAAATATTCATGTAAGGAAGAATGACCTGCACAAGAAAGCCCTGTAGGATCAATCCCAAACAATTACTCTCTAGTTGAATACAAAAGGCCAACCTGTGATATAAAATAACAACTAGAAAATCTGAGTGAAATTCATTGATATTCAGTGGCGAACACTCAGGTAAGTTTAACCATCCTGTATTTCTACATTTATCCACCAAGCAAAAGAATGAATGTGAGTCACAGGCAAAGAACCTAAGAAGCAGTATTTTAGTTTTGCCCTATTCACCTAGTCCATCTTACTGTGTTGACTCATATCTAGTCTTAGGAAAACACTAATTAAGCATGTGTCTCAAGTCCTATAAGAAATCGGCTCTTTTCTATGTTTAAAAAAAAAAAAAAGAAAAAGAAAAAAGATTCCACAAACACTTGAGTTTTCTCTCCCCTCAAATCTGCCTTCAAGTATCATGTGGAATGTAACTGAGGCAGCCCCTACAGGTGGGCAACCTCCCAGCTTGCGCTGAGCGTGTCCCAGTTGCGTGACTCCACAAAGAGCTTCTCCCACCTGCATCCAAGAGGAGGAGAGGCATGTTACAGATCATACTGGTGACTTTTCAAGTTGCGCAAGAGTGAGAAGCTGGTCCCTGACTCTCGCAGGTTGTGTAGTAGCTGGTGGAGGGGGGGAGCTGATGGATGCTAGCATGTACCAGGGGATCGTGGTGTGTAACACAGCTTCCCTCAATTCTTTTTGGCACAATTTATACCCATCTGCCTCCCCTCTGCTCGTTCTCCTGCAGAGGGACATATGGCCCAGAATATGTATCTCAGAAGCAGAAAATTTATTTATACCATTTTCTAAAATATTCTGAGTATCTTCTTTTTTCTTGTATAAACTTCTATTCCAGTAAGTAAGTCCTTGCTTAAACACTTCTGCAGCCCACAATGAAAAACTAAACAAACAACAAAATAAATACATATAACACCTCAATAGTGAGAAGTTGCTACTGCAAGAAAACTCTTTGCCAGATTTCTGGGTTTTGTCCATTCCACCATCATATTTTAATACTTACCTTAGTCCAATGGTGTTGCATCTAATAACAAATCAGCAACAGATGAAAATAAAACCACAGTTAAGCTTAACGTGAATATCCGAACACTGAACATTTTTGCTCTGAGAGGTTCAAACTGGAGACACGCTTCCACAGTTTACCTCACATTAAACAGTACTTCACACCACAAATAGAACAATGAAGCTCCTCAAGAGGCAAGAACATACTTCTTTCAAATAGTAGTACTAATATCTGTGTGTGCAGGCCGGCTTCCCTAACAAGGGTAAACTTTTCCACTCTCGGTCTCACTGAGACTTTTGCTGACCTGCCTGTTTGAAGACAGCAGTACTGAAAAAAAAGGCTTCATCTGAATGTTTCCTCATTTCTGCCTGAATATATACAAATTTTACATATATGTATGTGTGTTTATATATGTGTATATAACATATACTTGTTTATATACATATATATGCATACATACAAATATTTATATGTATGTGTACATATATTCTTTAATACAGAACACTAATTCTTGATCACAAAAATGTAAGAGAAGACACACTGCAATCCTTGATCAATATAAAATCAGCTCAGAGAGTGGCTTTCGACACTATTCTTTGATAACCTGTCCAGCGCACCTTAAAAGACACTGATACACACCTAAGCAATGCCTATAAACAAGACAAGCAGCAATGCCTATAACAAGACAAGCAACAAAATTATTTTCTAAAAAAAAGTGGGTAGTGTTCTCTGGCTGTATTTTCATTGAAGCATTTAATATAAAGTCCATTAACAATCACACAGATGTTTCTGATTATATACAACAGAAGTATAGCAGTTGCCTAAAATCAACTGAAGTCAACAAAATTCCTTCTGCTGATTTCAGTGGGTTTTAGGACAGATTTAGGTCTATTCACTTCATGATATGTAGATTTTTAGATTCTTCTTTTCACTAAATATTTCAGCGGAAGTTGATGATTCTCCTATGTTAGATACGTGGGTCATGAAACTACTGTCTACTGTCTTCAGATTAAGCCTACTGTTTATCCTACCTTTGCTGCCGCAGATGAGTTGGGTTTCTCCAGCAAGTCCCAGAGCTTCTTCCTTTTCTCTGGGCAGCAGGTATTATCAAACTCTTCCCCTTCTCTCTCTCGCATTGTCTCTGCCTCTCTCCTCAGCTCCTCATTCATCTGCTCTTTCTTTTGATGATATCTTGCTTGGCAGCAAGATTCTAAATATATCTCATCAATCCCCCAGTAATCAAGCTCCTGGCCAAAAGAAAGAGCACACATTTCTTCCATCATATGTAGTTTCCCTGTCCTGTAGAAATTCAAAATGGAGGTGAAAGCACCTGGATGTCGATCAAAAAAATACTCATTTTCATTTAGATTATAGTCATCACATACTTCTAGTAGAGATTCATGAGTATTGCAATCTCTGAGCTTTCCTAATCGTGTCCTTGGAAGTCTGTCCAAAGTCCTCCACAGCACTTCATGGTTGAGCCCACCGACATTTATTTTAACTCTCCGTGAGCAGGCTTTGCTCCTAATGATCTCTACTGGTTCTGGAGGCAGAGAAAGGGTAGACCTTGAAGCCTTTTTGTTGATCCCTGTTGGAGCTTTCTGAGCCATTCTGAAAAAGATGCAGTTATAACACCAAAGTCTTTAGGAGAGTGAGCTTGGAGATTACAAATATTTGGGCAGAGTCCTCTTCAGACAGACAGCTCCATTCTTGAAGCTAAAAAAGAAAAAGAAAAATAGAATATTGAAACGTACAATATATTCTCCAATCTCTGTCTCTGTCCTTCCACACTTTCATAGGCAGATGAAAAATTAATGATGGTAATTTGCTCTCTCTACACTGAATCTCTTTTGTGGTAGTATACAGAATCAGTGGGACAACTGGGACAGCTAAAAGCACTTTAAGGAAAGGAAAATTTCACTGCAATTTCTGCATTTATGAAAATCAACAGTGACAGTTTCTACAGAGGGATTTATTTTGTTGTTTTGTTGGGGTTTTTAAGATCAGTTTCTGATGCAGCCATGTTAGCTTAATCTGAATACTTACCAATTAATTTGTGAGGTGTGCTAATGGAAATAATGTAGGAATATCCATAAAGGAAAAAGTGAGGGAAGCTAGCTTCCCTTTTACTGAAAAATTCAAATTTTAGAGATGCTGAAACTCCATAAAACAATCAGAGTATATCCAAAATCTTCTGCAAAACCAAACTGCTTCTTTCCCTCTCCCAACTCAAATTCTGATTTGCTGTACTTCGCGGCGAAACATTACTCACAAAACAATTTGATTACCACCCTGACAAGTCAAATTTTCTACTTCCAGCAGTGCTGATTTCTTTAGAAACAGGTCAGAAGAATCCTAACTCTTCTGCAGCCAATTGATCAGTAATACTGGTCATATAGGCAAGGACTCTGCATACTGCTCGCTGGCCCCTCAGAAAGGCTCTTCTGTGCCCCACTTGTTCACCTGTTACGTTGCTGCAAGGACACGATTGCATGACATCAATCAGCAACCTCAGTTTTAATAATACAGAAGTGTATCCTCATTCACTGTGCCTAGTGCTTCTCTGAACTCTGAAGTGCAGCTGTTAGGCACCAAATTTGGAATACAAGCATCAAACAGGAAGGAAACCCACCCACCACCTCTACTATGGTCCATTATCTGCCATAGTGTTTAAATAATAACCTAGCAATGGTATCATGGTCCAAAGGGAAGAATATTAAGAATGCTTAGACAAGCTTCTCTTCCAAAATAGGAAACTCCTCCTCATTAACTTCCCGGAGTTGACATCTCTTTCTCCCATCCTCTGAAAATCAACAATTTAACAGTCTGCTCTTGGGGGTTTTTTCCTTGTTGTGTTTGTTTGTTTCTTTGAAGCGAAATAACTGCAGCTTTAAAAAAGCATTTGATGTGAACAAGAATTTGATCCTCTTTGCAGAATAAGTATGAGGGTTGTGATGGGAGGGATAGTTACCTACAAATACACTGGAGTAAATGCCAGGGAGGGAGAAGAACTATTTATACTACAGGACCACAATGGGATGAAAAGAAAGGGGTACAAACTCTCCATTAAAAAAGGTGGAAATTTGAAAGGGAAATAGAAGGTCACAAAGACCAACTCCTCACCAGAGCAGTGAGGATCTAGAATAATCCTTTACTAAAAATATCAAGAAAATGAGCATGTAATCTGACATGCTTATGACAGTGTTGACTATGTTGCTAGTATAAAATTTAAATTCCTAGACTTCATTGTATCTAAACTTTAGAAGTTCCTCCACAGACAGATAAAGTAATAATAAGGCTCAGCCATGTGTGATAAAGGCATTAACAGACTTCCACATCCAAAAACATCAGGGAAAAGGAAAACTACCCATCAGAGTAGTATTTACTTTTACAGTTTGGTTTTGGTTTTTGTTACTGAGTGCATAACTCACTATCTTGTCAACTCTCATGATAGAAATAGTCCCAAACACTAACATTTTAGAGGTTTCACTGCTGAACCTACGTCAAAAACACAAGGGCCAAAATATTCTGTCTCTTCCTATCCACCTTCCAGGATGCACTGTGAAGCTCCCTCCTGATCTTCCAGGGCAACCCAGAGCACCTCAGTGGCTATTTATGTAAGGGCTTAAGCCTGTAACATTTAACTTAATTCATGAAAAAGATAATCTGGTAACTTCACTTGCAAAGTTAAATATCACATCAAAATCAAAGCCACATCAGTGGGTTGACATAGTATATATCCCTTTCTGTTGTGTTTGGTTTGCATTTTGCTTTTTTCCTTCTTCACCTTAGGCTGAATTTTTTCTCTGGTTTTACCCTCCTCCTCATTGACTTAGATGCAAGGGGATGATGGAGGTACTTCTGAGAAGGGCAGAACTCAAGTCTTTATAAGGTCTTCTCACTTAGGCATCTCCTAGTGGTGTGTGATGCATTTATGTCTTCTGACATAGAAAGAAGAACACAAACACTAAGCAGTTATGAGACGGTATTTCTTCACTGAGGAAATACTTAGAACTTTTTTTGAAAAAATCCTTTTATACTTCATCCTTAAAAGGATGTTGTAATATGAAACAAGAATTTAAGAAGTTCATAGAGAGGTTCCGTAATTCTCCATGAAACCAGTCGAGTCTTCAGGCAATTTCTATGGAGGTTCACTAGTTTATTCACTATTGAATCTCAGGGATTTCTTCAGTACCAAGTAAAACACATTAAAATTCAAGCACAAGGTTAACCATATCCTCCTTTGCTTTTCTGATAACAAAAACTAAAGATATGCAAGACTATACATTGCTTTAGCTTTTATGCAATGTAGTTGCCACACAGATTTGTTAAACAAGTTGAAAACTGTAGCATCACCAAGACTGGTCTAAAGTTGATGAAGTATTTTCTGATTTGTCAGTGTAATTATCCTACTTGAGGAAATGCAGCCCTTCTAAAAATCTTTTAAAATCCTAATTAACTGTGGTACTTGTAGGGAGTAGGTACTGTGGTACTGAGATAGGGAATGAAACACCATTAAGTCTACTGTTGAGAAGACTAGCTCCAAGGTGCTATGTATGTACATATGTACTAAGGGATGAACCAGCATTCAGATATAACACTCTGAAAATATCAAAAATAAAGAGTATTTTTCTAAATGAAGAATCTTGAAATGTGACAGCTGATTTTTGCCTTTTTTCAGAGCTCCTTTCATTGAAATATATACAAGCTGTGGACTGCATAACTTGAAAAAAAAAATTAAAAAAATTAGTTTGCTTCCCAAGTGCCTTTCTTCAGACCCTTTTTCTGTTTTCTGCTGATAATGTAGTCCAAGCCTGAACTACAGAGCCTGTATTTAACTGTGCCTTTAACAAAAAAGTAATCATTATTCTCTGCTTCAACTAAATAACATTTTAAACTTTATATTCTGTACTATAATTTCACACAAAATCACCAGATCTTTCATTATAACAAAGCTTCGCAAGTGAAGTTACCTTTACAATTCATTAAATAACCTTTCTGGATTTTAGCTACTGCAACTAACTCTTCAAACATTGCAATTTTTGCCCTAAGAAGGCTTAAAATATTTCTCACTTTAGTTTATTGCCTTAACCTTTTGGCTGTGTTCAACTCCACCATACACTTTGTCCACCATGGGCTAGTGAGAAACAAGACTATCCCTTGATAGGCAGGCACAGTCAGACTGCTGCTCAGTAGAGAAAGACACAAATTATAACCACAGATATATAAGACCAACTTCAGATAAACCCATACTCTTTCCTTGCAATAATAAAGTGACCTTGTAGGAAAATACCTGCAATATTGAATCAAACTCTTCCAAATTAAAGTTGAAACAGAGAAGACTACTACTCAAAAAGCTAGAGGAGGCCAGAATGAAGGTTATGTGTCTTTCTCTACACCACATACATACAGCTTTTAATGGTGTGATTCCTCCCACACCAATTATTTTTGTTTTAAGTGAACAGGTAATCATTTGCCATTTCTTTTCATCTTTCTCATTCAGTACTTGGCCTCTGATGTTATTTAGCATGTCCTACTGCAAACTGAACACTACAGTCAGAGTTATTAATTTCCTTCAGGGAGCTCTCACTATCCTACTCTTTCTATCCCAGAGTTTCCCTTCTCAACATCACTAGGAAGCCATTATTACCATTGCTGTATATTGAAGAAATGAGGGTCAGAGATGCCTGAAGTATCCAATAACTTTGGCTGCTCAAATTGATACAGCTTCTTCTTTTTACAGAGTCCTTAATACTTTTATTACATTTGATGGCTATGCCTACATGAGATTAAACCCTCAAGCAGAGGAATGCAGTTGCCTGTGCTGTGAAGTTGCTGGAGCACCACCTGGCTTGGCACAGTTAGAACTCTCCCAAACAATTTGCAAGGATGGCTAGAGAGCCAGTATGCTTCAAGGTCTGTTCCTAATAAGTAATTTGTCCACAGACATCATCCGCTCTCCTTCAGAGCCTAGGTGAGTTTAACCACATGCACAGAAGTCATCACGCCAGCTGGTCTGAGCAGCACCAGTCCCTTCCACAGACTGCATGCACAAGACCTCACTCCAAACAGATTCGTATTCAAGCTACTTTTGCATGCCTTAGTCATAAACTTATCTTCCAATCTTTGCCATACAAATTTCACCAAAGAAGGAAGCACATTATACAAGCACACTTCACCATTCAATCATATTCTCCCTATGCATTTAAAGCACTGTGAGGAAAAAAGTACATGGTATATAAGAAAAGGCTGTATCATTAGGCCGCCAGGAAAAGGCAGAAAATTTGCCTTATTCTGACTTTTAAGAAACAAACTTTTACCATTTTTACAATCATAGAATCATCAAGGACATTAAGATCATCAAGTCCAACCTTCAGCCCTATATCACCATAACCACTACACCATCTCCTGAAGCGCCACAGCCAGCCATTCTTTAAACACCTCCAGGGATGGTGACTCCGCCACCTATCTGTACAATCCATTCCAATGCTTCACCGCTTTTTCAGTGAAGCAGTTTTTTTCTGTTATCAAGTCTAAACTTTCCCTGGAGCAACTTTAACCCATTCCCTCTTGTCCTATCACTATTCACTACGGAGAAGAGGCCAACACCCATCTCACTACAGCTTCCTTTCAGGTAGTTGCAGAGTGATAAGGTCTCCCCTCAGCCTCCTCTTCTCCAGGCTGAACAGCCCCAGCTCCCTCAGCCTCTTTTCATAAGACTTACTCTCTAGGCCCCTAATCATTCCATCTGCCCTTCTCTGTACCCTCTCAAGCATCCCAAAGTCCTTCCCATACTGTGGTGCCC
>WEIS01090153.1:369-41876 GCA_013389965.1 Todus mexicanus
TGCAGAGGCAGCTCAGGAGGGCACGGGAGAGGAGAGGAGGAGGATTTGGGGGTGCTGGAAAAGGGGGGCGCTTGCTGCAGCCCAAGGACAGAGCGGGGAAGGTGCTGCGTGGGTGCGTGTTCCCATCTGTGGGGCAGGATGGGTGCAGCACCCGCCTGGCTGGAGCTGGTCTGGAGTGGGGGTGGCCCAGGCAGGGCTGTGGGGCTGGATTTGGGGGTGGGATGGCAGAGCTGGGGAGGGGGAAGGCTGCCCACGCTCCCCCCTCCTTCTCCTGCCTGCACCAATGCAGCCGATCGAATCCCCAGCAGAAAACAGGAGGAGTAGGGTGTGGGAAAAAAAAATAAATGCATAAAATCAATGAAAATAATCAAATCAAATCAAGCAGCAAAGCGGGGCAGGCTGTGGCCCACATGGGCAGCAGTGCAGGAGCCGCCTCCAGCTCTGCCTGCATCCCAGCCCTGCTCAGCAGCATCCTGCCTGGGGCTGGGGTCGTGCCCTTCGTGGGGTCCTGGGGAGCCCCCAGTTGTGCGTCAGGGGGTGAAAAGTGTGTGTGTGTTGGAGGGGTGCGTGGAGCTGGGTGGTCCCTCCCTGCTTTGCAGGAGGCCAGTGGCGATCTGGAGAGGGGAGGGAGTGGAGAAGGGACAATAGGTTATTGTGCTCTTATCTCTGGAGACCTGAGGTTGGGTGGGGGTTTGGATTGCAAATCTCAAACCAGTGCAGCCTGTTTCTGCCCGTGGCTGGGCAGCTGTGGACTTGGGACCAAGGGCCAGCGAAATTGGGGTGGAGGTGAGTGTCCAGAGCTACCCTGGGGGGTGGCCAGAGCCATCCTGGGGCTGGGCGACACCGTTCTGCGCCCCTGCTCCAAAGAGGGGCGATGCTCCTGCTGTTGGCAGCTCGGGCAGGCAGGGTTGGTGGCGGCTGCCAGGGCTCTGCCTGGCTCCAGACAGTGCCCTCAATCTTTCGCTTCCTTGAGCACTGAAACGCACCTAAATTATTTAATCATGAGCGAGAGAAGCTGACGCCCCCGCGCTCCGCCAGCCCCACCCCGCAGAGGCCTGGGGTTCCCTTCCCAGTTGCGCTGGTGCCCTGCGAGCTGCCCTCTTTGGGTGCCCCTCCTCAGGGAATCCCACCCATCCCCTTGGGCTGGGCTGGCTGCTGGGGTCAGGGGTTGGTGGCTGCAGGTGCCCCCCAGCCCTGGGGAGCGGAAGGTTCTCCCAGGCTGGCTGGATGGAGGGAGCTGAGAGATCTTGGGGGACCTCCCAAAACCTACGTACCCTTTGATTCCCCCCCGAAATTTCAGCGCGGTGGACGCGGGCGTGTGGGTTTACTGCGCGGTGCCAAGGTGGGCGCTGCACCAGCGCGGTGCCAGGATGGTGCTCGTGGTGCAAGCAGAGCAAGGAAGCGCCCAGGGCTGAGCTTCCCCATACCTCGAGAGCCCAGCCCCTCGGGGTGCAGCCTTCTGCGCCCATCGTCCCACCCTCGCTGGCAGCGGGTGCTGCCCTGGCTGCGTGGGGACCTCTGCAAAGCCTTCTCTGCAGGATTGGCGCTGGGGAGGTGGCGCGAGCGCTGCAGGTAGAGCCTTGAGAAGGGCGAAGGGTGTTGATGGGTGGTGGTTTTTCTTCTCTTTTTTTTTTTTTTTTCTTTTTTTTTTTTTTTTGTCTCCTCCTCGCTTTCTGTTGAGATGGTGACGGAGGGAATTCCCTGCGCTGGCTTTTGACGCTCGCGTGTGCCGTGGGTCTGGCTCCGGCGGCGTTCTGCGCACGGGAGGATCTCCTGCCGGTACCGTGTGACGCTGCCGCTGGGAGCGTCCCCCAGCCCTGGGGTGTCACCCAACCTGGGGGGGGGTTTGCCCCCAGAGGAGCCAGGACCCTCGGAGCAGGAAGGGCTGAGCCGGAGGGTGACACAGGTCCTTGGGCAGAGTGAGTAAGAGCAGGGAGGGGACTGCTGCTCCTCTCCGCTATTGTTTTGCAGTAGAAAGTGCTGGGGTGGAGCTGTGCTCGGAGTTCCCCCCTCTTCCCCAAGGCCTTCCCTGGCTGGGAGATGAGCCTGCTCCTTCCCTGCCTGCCCCTGGGCTTCTCTGCATGCTCCTCGCTCCTCTCTTGGCTTCTTTTCCCCTCTTTTTCTTTCCTTTCCCCTCCCCGCCAGGCCACGAGCGGAGTTTGCCCGCAGTGGTCGCCCACACGCCTGTTGCGGCGGCGCTGGAAGGAACCCGCAGGGATTTTGGGGGCCGGTGCTGAGCAGCGGCTCAAGCCCCAGGGATTCGGTGCCGATACCTCATGGCCACTGCTCTCCCCGTATCCACTGCTCCCCACAGCAAGGCCTGGGGAAGGGCTGCTTTGCTTGCTGCTCTGGCTTCCTCCTCGCCCAGGGCTCCTCCCCGGCGGGGAAGGCTGCGCTGCGCTTGGCAAATCACCGCTGCACTCTGGCAGCCGGAGGAGAAAGCTGGGATAAACCCTGGGATGAGCTGCGGCTTGGGGACCCCGCTTGGCTCCGGGCGTAGCTGGTGCCGGAGATGCTCTTGCTGCGGCAAGGACCAGGCTGGGGGAGCGGGGAGCCCAGGGAGGGATGCGGCGACGCGACCGTGGCAATGGGATGAAGATCGTGGCGTGGGGAGGAGGCCGCCTCAGCGCAAGGAGGTGTCACCTCCTCTGGTGTTCCCCAGCTCCTCTGTCTTCTGGGAGCAGATCCAGGCAGGGTGAGGGGTGCTGGCTGGGGGCTGCCTGGAGCTCTGCTGCTCAGGGATGGGTGGAGGCAGCGATGACCTTTCTGTCGTGTGAGTGAAGAACCAGCGTGTGGAGGAGGAAAAAAATGGGTCTGGGTGAACTGGGAATTGGAAACCATCCCTCGTGCTGTGCTTTGACGGGGAGGGAATTAAGGACCTGTCGTCTTGTGGTGCTGGTGCTGGAGATGCTCCTGGGGAAGCAGCTTTGCTGAGCAGAGCTCCCTCCTCTCAAAAGCTGTGTACGTGAAGGCTTCCTGCCATGAGCTGTGACCGGCTGCAGGAGAGCTATGAATGGGTGGCAACACCCTCCTCTGCCAACCCAGAGCTCCCCGATGGATTTCCCAGTGACACTGGGACAAGGAGCGTGTTTCGAGGTGCAGGTCCAGCCTTGGGGTGCCTGGGTGCAGCCGGCCGTGGGAGCCACGTTCCCTGCCACCTCCTGCCAGCGCTTTCCGAGGCCAAACGGATGAAACATCCGACTTTGATGTTTTAATTAGTTGCTTTTGGCTTTAATGCAGAGGGATAATAGAGTTTCCGCGGACTTATAAAACCTGCCCCTCTATTTGTTCATTAGAAAAAGGAAAGGGGGGTAGTGTGTGTGTGGGGGGGAAATGAGCAAGCTAAAGCCGGGGTAGAGAAAGGAAGAAAGCAAATGCTGGAGACGTGCGGAGCACATGACAACCCGCTGGTGTGTCACCCACCTGGATGGTGACTCTTTAAAAGCACTAATTAAGCGACTTAGATCCTGGGAGAGCTCTCTGTGAGTAACCCATGAGTTTGGTGTCCTCCTGCATTTGTGAGCTTCTGGGAGGGGTCTCGGATTTAAAGGTGGGAAGCTGATGCCCAGCGCCGTGGCCCTGAGGGGTCAGGAATCGGGGTCATGAGGTCCTGGCCAGGAGCATCCCTCTGCCTGCACCACCTCGGCTGGGTCCTGCGACCGTGGACAGATGGAAAGGGACGTGGGGACGCTGGCGTGGGCGTGAGATAGAGATGCTGAGCACTCCTGGGCTGGCGCCTTGGGACATCTGCGCTTCTGCATCGTGGCATCCAGTCCGAAACGCTGTATGGGCTGGGAGGGGCTGGGGAAGGGGCATCGTGTGGCTGTGACGCCAGCCCCACACGTGGTCCTGTGCCAGAATCCTGTGAGTAATTCATTTGGGAGCAGGGAGAGGGGCACGGGAAGGACCATCCTGTTGGGCAGTGCCAGCGGCTGGCTCAGGACACCTCCTTGTTTCGCTGTGGCGAGCCCAGGGAGGGTCACCGGTCCCCTCATGCAGGGAGGGGGCCTGTCCCCGGGGCACCCGCTGTCCATCGTGGGCACCCGAGCTGGGCCATGGCCGGTGCCCAGCGTGGGGAGCTCTGGCCAGGGCGGCAGGAGCCAAGCCGAAGGGTTGGCCAGTTGTCTGCGTTTTGTGCTGACGGGGAAACTTTTCCTTCTACGCTTCCATGGCAGGGATGAGTCGGCAGCTGGGCTGAGCCGAGGTGACGACGGCCAACGGAGCCGAGCGCTGGTGGGGTGCTGGGGGCGCATCTGCATCCCCCCTCCTTCTTTTATTTTGTGCTGCATCCCTGTATTTTCCCCCTGCTCAAGCAACGGGGAGCAGCGAGCTGCTGGGCAGAGTGCGGCGCGTAGGAGTCCCTACCCGGAAGAGTTTGTCCAGCGGGGACAGGGAAGGAGGAATCTGATCCCTCCTTTTCCCAGGCTGGGATCCCAGCGCGTTTCGCTTCCCGTGAACCCGGCCAGCTCCCCGTTCCCAAGCCCCTCTGTGTGGGTCTGGCCTCCTGCTCCGTCCCGGCTGGCGCGAGAAGGCTCCGCACCGATCCTGCCGCTCCTCCACCGCCGTTGACATCCCCTCTTTGTCTCAGGCGCGGAAAGGTCAGCCCAGCCGAACTCGGCGCGGTCCGTTAGGGAGCCATAAATAAGCCGGGTCTGTCTGCTGCGGGCTCCTGGGCTGATCCCAGCATCCTCCTTCTTGGGCAGGGGAATGGTTTGTGCCGGGGGAGGGATTGGGCAGCGATGCCAACCGGGGGCTGAATCTGGCGCTGCGGAACCTGGGGGGCGGCGGGGCTGGGCTGAGGCCCGAGGCACTCGCTGCAGCGGTAGAAGCAGCAAGCTCCATGCCAAGGGCGAGAGCTGCAAAGGGCTGCTTGTGGGCTCTGGCCTTCCCCAGGCTAAAAATAAGCCACTGACCATTGCGGTGCTGCCTCTGCTCCCTCTGGGGGGGCTGGGGGCGGCTGGGGAGCGAAGCCGGAGCGCAGGGGAGCTCAGCCCTGCGCCGCGGTTTCAGCGTCTGCCTGGGGCTTGACATGACCTTTGCTCTTTGAACATCGGATCCAGTGATCAGATTTTCAGGTCCGGGCTCAGATTTCGGACAGAAGGTGTCTGATTTTCAGCGCCGTTTCCCGCGATGCTAATTAAGGACCCTGCTGCAGCAGCTAGAGCTTTACTGTCCCTTCTCCACCCCTCGCTTGCCCAGGAGGTGCCGATGGCCCCGACCGGCCTTGGTGGCACGTCCTCCACTTTCCTTTTCTCGCCCTTTGTTCCTGGTGCTTCATCTCTCCTCCTCTTCAGCTCTCCTGGAGGTTCAGTGGCACAGCCCTGCCACACTCCAGCTCTTCAGCGCCCTTCCCACCCTCTCACCAGCTACTTCAGAGTAACCCCAGGTTGCTCGAGTGCTTGGCAGATCTCGGGCTTCGCGGATGCTTTTAACTCGGAGGTGGGCAAGGTGTTTTTTCGCTCGTGCCATCTCGCAGGCAGCCAAGGGACACGAGGATGAGCGAGAAGATGGCTCAGTCCTCCAGCATCTTCCCATCTCATCTCCGTTTCGAAGCCCCCACCTTGTTGTTGGCTCTGCAGGCTGAGCCAGGCTGTACCCTGGGCAAGGAGGACGGCTCCAGGCGTGACCTGCTGGCCGTGAAATTCAGGACAGGGGTGTCTCACTCGCTGCGTGAGGCCGTGGGATCAGCGTGGCACCTGAGCAGCCTCCCGTGCGCCGGGAGAGCCGTCTGGGCGCCGGCTGCCTACAAAACCGTGCCGTGACATATCGCTGCAGCTGGCAGCCGGCAGCGCGTCGTGCCGAGCTTCCCCGGGGTTCCCAGCCCAGCACCGCCCGCTCCAGAGGCGCTGGGCTCTCCCTGGGCACGTGGCTGTGCTGGGAACACGGATCCAGCGTGATGGAGACAGCCCGGGAGGGATCCAGGCTGGGAGGGAGCTGGTGCTCTGCCGTCAACCCGAATTAGAGATTGTCCTTGCCTCTGGAGCAAGGAGAGGTGGGTGCACGGAGAGGGGATTGGTGGGTGCAAGGAGCGGGGAGGTTGGTGCAGGAGGGGAGAGGTGGGTGTGAGGAGGGGGATTGCAGAGAAATGAGGGCAAGCTGGATTTGTGGCACTGCTGGAAGCTGTTTGGTGATGCCGGGGGTGCCAGGCTGGCGATGGAGGAGCCCGAGCTGCTGTTGGGCTGGGCTGCCAGGCTTGAATTGTGCCTCATGAGGGTCGCATTGCTTGCGACAGCCCTGCTGCTATGGAATGGGGGGGAGCTGCAACAACAACCTGCCTCGATGCATTGCTCAGTGCAGGGGATTTATCCTGGGTGGGGGCAGAGCTGGCAGAGAGACCTGCCTGTGTTTGCCCGGGGGGCACTGGGGGAGGTGAATCAACCACAGGGAGCTGGGATGAGAAACTTGGCTCGCGAGCGGCGACTGATCTTTCCTGGGTGTCCTGGTGCAGACGTGGCTGTGAGTCACCGCAGCCTGCTTGGGAAAGTGTGGAGACCCAAAACTTTCCTAGGAGCAGCTGTGCAGGGTGCTGGTGGGGGCAGGGCTGGGTCCCTGAAGGGTCCTGCGGTGCCCACCCAGTTCCTCGGTGGGGACAGGGCTGTGGGCATCACCCAGGGATGTTTCTGTGGAGCTGGGGGGGACCCTTCTCGTAGCCAGAAGCCGCCGTGTCCCATCTCGAGCTGCGAAAGCGCGAAGCTCCTCCACAGCCTTGTGTTTTCCAGTGTGACTGGTGCCGGCTATTTTTAGTTGTCCAAATTAAGCTCGCCTAAATGATGTCTTTTGTGGTTTATTTGAGGGAGGAGGCCTGAAGTGGTGTTATTTCCCAAGTGACGAATTGCTCTTAAATCTGACCCTGGCTGGACTGTCCAAAAAAAAAAAAAAAAAGAAGGGAAGTGCCAAAGCAGCTGCCGGGGTTTGGGCAGCGTTTCCACCCTGGAGAGCTGCATGGCACTGGGGGGTGTTTCCCAATCTCCTGGGGGAAAGAAAAAGGAGAGAGCCAAGACCAGCTCACCTCCCCATGGGGGAAAACCAGCCGGATAACCTCATCCTGCTACCTGCTTCAGCATCCCCGGGGATACGCTACGTCCCCAGGAGCCGGCCTTGCGAACGCTCGTCTGCTCTGAGGAGTGTTAAATCCACGGGCTGCTCTTCCCAGGGGCAGCTTGAATTACTCGGTGTGTGCTGGGTGTCAAACGCCGCCAGTCGCGGCTCCCCGAGGAAACGGCGGCTGCTTTGCCGACTGGGGCAGGAGCCTGGAGCCGTGGGTCGGGTGCTGAGATGTTGCTGTGCAGGTGCCTGTTTTAGGGGAGGCTCGTCTGGGGGTGATGGAGAGGTGGCTGCTTTGGTACCCAGCACATTCTCAAGGGCTCGGTGCCCTGGTCCCTTGGGTGCAGCCACGGGCCAGGCTCTGGTGAGCCCAAATCCTTCTGCAACGTGCTCCGGCTCCTTATCTGCTGCTAGATTCTGATGTGCTAACTCCTGACCCCGCTGCCTTTCATCTCTTTCCATTCGTTGCTTCCCTTTCTTGGCGTCATATTCCCCACCCGTTCCATCTCTTCCCCGTCTGCGCCCACCATCTGCGGCCACGCTCATCTACTGCCGCGCCTGGGCTCACCTCGCTGAGCACCGGCTTGGGCACCCTGCACCGCTTTTACCCGGGGCTCGGTGCAGGAATGACCCTTTTTGCTCCTTCCCTTCCCATCCCTGCAGCATCGGGGTGTTTCTCTGCAGGGCAGCAGCCGGGGGATCCTCTCACTCCTGCAGTTGAACGTGAAATGCATCAAATCCTTGCAAGCTGTTGCAGATGGAGCTTCTGCAGCGCGGAGGGGGACTCGCGCTGCGGGCAGGTGTCCTCTGCTCTCCGCGGGCAGCCGCAGCCGGGAGGCTGGAGGTGTTTCGTGCCCTGCCTGGCACTTCCATCCAGGGGACTGTCCCTTTTCCCTTTGGAAAGGACAAAGAGGGATCCTCCCTTCCTCCTCCAGCTCCCGCCCGGACGCAGCTGCCTGCGCAGACCAGCCGTGCTGTTTCTCAGCCCCTTGAAACCTCGTTGTGCTCCATCCCCCACCGAAGTGACCGGTTTGGGCAGAGCATCGCCAAGAAGGGACCCAGAAAAGGAGGCAGAGAGGGGGAGGGCTGTCCCCAGATCTTACGCTCCTCTCCTCACCACCCTGCCTGGCTGTCTCCCGTACCCCAGTAGCAGCCTGGCACTGGGGAGCTGCCGGGAGCGATGCTGGCCGCTCGCTTTATTCCCTGGCGATCGCCTCGCTCCGTCTGCCTGCTTGCTGCCAACGCGACGCCCCTAACACCCGGATTGCGGCGGTAATCTCTGCCCTATCGCTGCTAAAGCCGCTATTATCCCCAGCTTAGCGCTGGTGCTTAGATACCCACCTGTAGCAACGCCGGCGATAGGCAGGGGCTGCTTTCAAGCCTCTCGCAGCTCCTGCCCCTCCAGGTCCAACCAGTACAAAGTGGCTGGTGGCCACACTCACCTCGGGTGACCCCGGCGCCAGGCCGGGCTCGGCTGGTTTGTTCTTCTCGCTTGCAGGCTGGGCAGAAGCTGCAGGGCTTTGGGGCTGGCTCTGTGCTAGTCGGGGACGTTTTGGGGGTGCTGAGTTGTGTGATCCCCTTATGTGTGTGTCCTGGTCACTGCTGCATCTTGTCCCAGCCCTGCAGCGAGCGTGGCTGCTTGAAGCAGAGCTCAGCCCAAGCTCGGCACTTTTGACATCGTTGCAGGTTCAGCAGCAGAGTTGTTTTTTGGGGGGGACAGGACCTGCAGACTGCCCTTGGCCAGCACCGTGAGGTGCGATTTATGGGTGCAAAGGACGTGTGCAGTGGCAAAGCCTGGAAATATGGGTCAGCGCCGGAGGGGCTGGAAGGCACCGACCCACCTGGAGGGATGCAGGAGGTGGGAGCCTCGCCAACAGCTTCACGCTGGCACTTGAGGAAAGGGATATCCCAGTTTCTCTGGGTTACTGGTGCAGCTGGGAGCCTGTGGGGCGTTGCCCGAAGCGCAAGGGGAGGGAGCGCGTGGGGTTCGAGACGCTGTATAAACAGGATGGCAGGTCAGGACGGTGCTGGGCGCCCGCGGCACAAGGGCGTGTGTGTGTGTGTGGTGTGCGGAGGTGGGGAAGGGGGACAGGGCTGTGCTGGGAATGGGGCTGCTGGGAATGGTGGTGCTCAGCACGCCGGTGCTCTGCTGCAGGATTGGGGCAACAGTGGCCCAGCAACAGGTCTGGTTTTGGGGTGCAGAGGGGATGCTCCTCAGGCGCTGTTGGGAGCAAAGCGTGCCATGCCCGGGAGGATGTTGGTGACGGTGCCACCAGCACCGAGCGACGCAGCACAGCCTGTGGCCAGGCCCGGCGCCAGCCTCTGGGCGAGGGCTCGGCCCTGGGAAGGGCGATTTTTAAATATATTTGGCATTTAATGAACGCCCGTTAACGGTTTCAAACGGCAGCGACGCCTGGTGCAGGCAGAGGACCTGGTGATCCCGGGGCTGCGTCGGCCGCTGTGGGGTACCTTGGGGCTGTGGGAAGCGCAGCTCTAACAAAGGAGGCTTTGAAGAGTACATCGGCTGCGTGTTTCCCCAGTCCAGCCCAGTTTGCCTCCCCTTCCGCCCCTCCTGCCCTGGCTGAGCTGGGGATACTGGGGAATAGGATGCCCCTGGTGCATTGGGGTGGAAGCCTGAGCTGGGTGAGCACTGGGTGCCCAGTTTGGGTGCCCCTTCACCCACAGCCTCTCCCCGGCTGCTTCCTGCCTGGTGCCAAGGTGCCGCTCTCCTCCCTGGCATTTCACACCCCCCCAGCCCTGTTCCTGCCTGCTGCAGTTTTGCTTTCAGATTTGTTTGGGGTTTTTTTTCCCAAGGAAATTCCTGCCATTTACTTCAATAAGCGATTCTCCAGCTGCAGGGTAGCAGAGGATGGGAGGTGGTGGGTGACGGGGACCCCAGGAGACTCCTGAGGGGCTGGGGGTTGTGTTCACCCTCCCACGATGCTCTCGCCTTGCCCCAGCAACTGCCTCCCATTAGCTTTTCCTTCCCCTGCCCCTCCCCTGCGCTCTCCTGGCCCATCTGGCGCGCTCTCTCTTTCTCTCTCTCTCTCTCTCCTTCTTTCTTGGGACATATTTTCCAGGCTCCGTTTCTCTTCTTCTGCCCGGATTTGATCTCCCAACGCTATCGTCTCCCGGGCGTCGCCGCTCCGCGAGGGTCTTCATTTGGCGGTGCCAAGGGACGGAGGCTTTCTTGCCTTCGTATAAATATTGCCGTTCGGTTTTGCTGCGGCTCTCCCGCTCTCCCTCCCCTCCCTCCCGCCCTCCCTTTAATTAGACTTCTTACTGCATGGAACAGTTTGCAGTTATATATGGAAAACAGCCTACACTTTCCCAGGAGCGGGGCATGTCGGGAAGGGAAGCGGGGAGCAGCCGGCGCGATCTCCCTGGGAGCGCGTGTGTTTTTCCTATCGCGCGCACACACACGCTTTTGCCAGCTCTATTTTATTATTTTATTTTATTTTATTTAACCCTTTGGGGCAGCCGAGGAAAGGGGCTCAGGGTACCCCCAGCCCCAGGTCCCCTCGTCGCTTCGCCTGGGAAATCCTCTCCTCCGCTTGGACGTTGCAATGGAAAAAGCCAGGCTGGTTGGCAGCGCGGGGCGGCGTGAGGGGTACTGGCTAGCTGGGGTCGGAGGCGTTCTGCGGTGCCCAGCGCACCCTCCGTCTGGGGTGTGATCCAGAGCAGCGCTGCCCGGGAGCCCTCGGAGCGCAGACCGTCGGGAGCCGCGGGTGCTGGACCCAGGGGCACCCATCCTGACCCCTCGGCGAGGGTGGCCGGAGGGGTGGTTGTGTGCCCAGCCCTTGGCTGTGTCCCCAGGGCTGCTGCCGGCCTCAGGGTCAGGATCTGAGCGCTGGGTCACCCTCCTGCTGGCCCAGCCTCCTCCTGGGTGGCTGGACTCGCTGGGCTTCCCCCACTTTGGGGGATCCCCCGCTCCCCGAGCGGGCTGTGCAACCCAGTGAAGCCACCGACTTTCCTTGTGGTGTCAAACAAGTTCCGCTTGCCCCTGCCTCAGTTTCCCTTACTGTGAACGAGAAGGGGATTATTTTTATTACCGTTGCTGCTATTTTGGGGGTTGCACGGCTTTTTTTATACCTCTTCACCGAGCAGGGCAGGAGGAAGCAGCTCATCGTGGTGCTCCGGTGGAGAAGGTTAGTGCTGCGCTCGCCCAGGTGCCTCCCCGGGTCTTGGGGTGCCCCGTGGTGCTCGGAGACCCAAGGGCTCACCCTTTCCTCCTGGCTTTCAGAAGCAGCAGATGCTTCTCGCAGCCGCTGCTGGGAGGAAGTGACGGGACCTATTTTAAGCCCCCGGGGATCTTCAGGGTAGGAATCCCCTGTCCCTGTGTAATCCTGCTAAAAATACCAGGCAGGGCTGTACCCGTGTGTCCTGACCGATAGCTCCTCGCTCTCTGGGTGCTGGTGTGCTCGTGAGACTCCCTTGCGCTTGCTCGGTCGGTTATTGCCTGCTGGTTTGAACTTGATTTTATGCTAAGCTGTTCCTTGGCTTCCTGAATAGGATGTAGAAAGGTGGGAGTTGGGGCTGCCGGCGTCTCCTCCCTGCCTGGGGCAGGGTTGGTGCTGGGCTCAGGTGTGTCGCTGCCTCAGTATCCCCATCTCGTAAGGTGGGATCCCCAGCTCGCTGTCCCGATGGGATTGTGGGGTGTCATCTCCCTCCTGCAGCAGGGTGCCGGGGCCGGCGGGTATCCAGATGTGCTGTGAACTGGGAGGCTCTGGGCTGGTCTGAGCGCAGGGCTGGGATGTGACCGTGATTCCACGTCCATCCTGGGAGTGGCCAAGTGCAGCGGTGCTGCAAGAGGAGTTTGAGATGGAGCCCCAGGCCTGGTTTGCTGCCTTATTTCTATCATCAAATCTGGGTTTTTGCAGTCACCTAAATCCCAAATCTTTCCCTACATCGCTCTGGACTTGCTCGTTTGCTCCGAGCTTTGAAATAGCTCGAAGCCAAGCCCAGGACTGAGTCTGTGGTGGGGCTGAAGTGTGGGAGGAGAGGTCAGCTCCTGTGAGGCCAAGAGAGGGTCCCTGTTTTAGGAGCTGTTTGCCCTGGACACCTCCCACCAGGACATTGCAAACCAGATTCAACTGGAGGGGGTTGGAAAAAAGTGTTGGGAGTCAAGAGTCGCGTCGCCCAGTATGTGCCAGCTGATTCCTTATCGCCTGGCAACGGCTGCCCGGTGCCCACTCTGCTCCTGAGCTGGGGTAGGAAGAACCTATTTCCCAGTGCCAAGTGGGAGGGAGAAGGGGCAGATGAAGCCTCACACGGGATCCAGCACAGCCGCTGGGTCCGGCAATGCTGAGGGAACCCCGGGGCTCTGCCACGCGCCGACTCACCGGGCACCAGCAGCCTGGGCGAGCTGTCTGCGGTTGGCTGAGGGGTGGCAGGAGGTGCCCCTCTGAAGGCTCGAGGGCTCGCAGGTACTCGCTGGTGCAGAAGGGGCTGGGGTTTGCTCGCTGCCGGCTCGCGCATTCTTCCACCGGCCGCGCTACCTTGTAAAGCGCGAAAGAATAATGAGAGGAACTGGGCTGATTTAGTGCAGGCGCCGGGAGAGAAATACCAAGGCCTTAGATGGAAACATTCCCCGTGACAGCTCGCCTGGAGACACCCTTTTTTTCCTTTCTTCTTTTTTTTTTTTCCCCCTTTCCACAACCCCCCCCTGAAATTCCTGGGCTACTGCACCCTGGGCAAAGGGCAGCCTGGGGGCGTGGGGGGCAGATTCCTGAGCCCCTGGTGCTCAGGGTCCAGCAGCTACACTGGAGCCTTTTGCATGAGGACACATCATGCCGGGGCTTGGCTAGGGGGATGTGAGGGCTGCCCTGCTCCCTGGGCTCGGGGCAGCAGGTTTTGGGGAGCCACGTTGTGGATCCGCGCTCGTTCCACACCTCCGCAGTGCGCCCCGTGCTCTCCTGCCTCCGGCATCTCCCATGCCTTCCAAGAGCTAATTGCTGCTTTGGGCATGCAGAAAAAAAAACCAAAAACAATAGTTTTCCTGCCTTCATTAACAGGAGGCAAAAATACAGGGGAAAACGGAGCCACGGCAGCTGTAATTAGTGGGCTGGTGGCTACTGCTCGTGTTCCCCGCGGAGTGGCCTGCAAAGGGAGAGGAACTTGTGGAGAAGGTCACCTCTGGCGCCCTTTCGCTCGTGCTTTCCCCGTGACCTTGGCCCCTGGAGCGTGGCTCAGAGGCACCATCCGTCCTTTTGGTCCCCACAGCCTGGTGAGAGGAGAAGAGGAGGATGGTGCGATGGTGTAACGCTGCTTGGCGTGGGGTGATGCTCCTCATCTGTGGCTGCACCACATCTCCAGGGCTCTGAAACCCCTCACGGATCAGGGGGCCTCCCCCCCTGCCCGGGGCAGCCTGGGACACGCCTGGGCAACCCTTGACAGTGGGCAAGAAATTGTTCCTCAGCTCCACCCTAAACCTCCCCTGGTTGGGGCAACTTGAGGCTGGTTCCTCTTGTCCTGGCGCTTGTTCCTTGGGAGCAGAGCCCGCCCCCCCCTGGCTCCAAGCTCCTGAATTTCAGGGAGGTGTGGAGAGCCAGAAGGTCTCCCCTGAGCCTCCTTTGCTTCAGGCTCAACACCCCCAGGTCCCTCAGCTGCTCCTCACCAGCCTCCTGCTCTAGACCCTGAGATGTCTTGTTCGGGGCCACGAGCCCTGAGTTGTGCCCTCGCCCGCGGGAGCCCTCGCTGCCTGTGCTGGTGGTCGCTGGGCACGATGAGCGCGCCGTGTGCTCTCGCTGCGCTCTCAGCTCCCAGGCGAGCGCTCGCCCTGCTCCCGTCAGCGGGAAGCGTGTGTGGGAGAAATACTACGGGCTCTGCTGGCTGTGGGCTGGTGCGATTCATGCTGCGGAGACAGGGGAAGGCGAGGAGCCGGGGCTGCTGGTGGTGACATCTCGGGGCCTCCGACAGCGCGTGTCGCTCGGAGCCCGTGGGTGCCCGTGCCAGCTCCGGCAGTGGGTGCTCTTTGTGTGCGCGTGTCCCCTCCACCCTCGCGTCACCTCCGGTGTCCCGGCTCGCAGACGGTGAGGTGTGGAGGAGTCAGCAGCGCGTGGGAGTTGGGGAATTTTAACTCGCTGCGTCGCGGAGCCAGCGGCTCTCCCGGTGGGGATGTGGGGCGAGAAGATGCTGCTTTACCCAAGGGGTGCTGGTAGCTTAGCACAGGAGAAGCCCTGAGCTCCTCCGGACCCCACAGTGAATTTCCACTCCAGTTGGTGTTCCTGAGCTGCAGCACTGGCTCTGCACCGTGCACCAAGGAGCTGCGCTGTGACTCGGTTTCCCCTGGCACGGCATCGCTGCCACTGAGCTCTGCCAGGGCTATGCAAGGCCTCGACTCTTCCTGGGTGTTTTACTGGCTGCTTTTCCAGCTGCAATGCCTCAGTCGGGTGCACGTTTAGTCCCCCAGCTCTTGAAAGATGAAGGTTGGGAGGTTCTTCCGCCTCCACGTTGCAGTGGGGTCTTGCAGTCATCGAGGTCTCCCCCATCCCAGGATTTTGGCTCTTGTGTTTCCCCACGTGCAGCATCCTGGGGTTTGGCGGCTGCAGGATGGGTGTCGCTGGGGGTTTCCCGCTGGGGTGGCCCCACTAGGGAGGGAAATGCCACCGTCCCCTCCCCTGGGGCGCCGCGCGCTCCGGCGAAGGAAGCGGATGCCGCGGTGGGAGGAGATGTCGGCGAGGAGGTAACGTGCGTGGGCGAGGAGGTAACGTCCGTGGGTGACAGGGTGGTAGCGTCCATGGGCCCTGCAGGTGCCCAGGGCACCCCTAGCAGAGGATGGTGTCTGGTCTTGGCACCCAGGACCTGGGGGAAGGAGCAAGGCGAGGTGGACACTGGCATTACTGGGGGAAGAGGGACAGATCCTGCTTCTTTGCCATACAGATGCTGGCGCAGGGTGCTGTGAGTGGGGTTTATGCCTGGAGAGATCTGTCTGGGGTGTTTCGGCCTGGGCTCATCCCCCGTCGCCTCTTCCACCCTTCCCTGCTCGGGGTACGGCCCCTCTTTGTGGCTTTGGGTGCAGGTTCCCATGCCGTGACCTTTGCTGCTGGCTCTAAGGGCCGTGATCCCGCGATCCCTTCCTGGCCGGGCGCGAGTGCTGGGGGAAGCGCTTGATTCCCCAGGGTGAAAATCCCCCCCTGGGATGCACCGAGGGGCTGTGGGCTGCACCCTTGGCTCTCGGCAGCCAACCCTGGCCCCTCTGTAGTGCGCGGTTTGCCGCGTGAGTCACTGTCTCGCCGCCTTCCACTCGCCTCTCTCCCGAGGAGGTGCTAACACCCCGGAGCTGAGTGGCCGGAGCTCCCCGGGTGACCCCTTTGGGTGCCCTCCAGCTTCCCAGCAGGGGAAGGGTTAAGCGAGCAGCAAAGGCTTTGCCATGGGTGTTGCTGGGAAGGAGCAAACGTGCACCGAGCCATCTGCACATTGCGATTTGGTGAGTGTGCCGGGAGGGGCCCCAATCCGGGCCCCGGGGTGCTGAGGCCCCTTGGTGCATGGCGAGAGGTGGGGGGGCTCCGCTGCGGCGCAGGGCGGGAGCTGGAGGACCTGGAGGGGCGTCGTTGCCGCTCAGAATCCACCGAGCATGAGTGTCGGTGGTGCCGTGTGGCTCGGGGGATCGGTTCGTGCTCCGCGTTGACCCAGCTCTTCATCTCGGTCGTGCCTCTGCCCTGGGAGACGGGCTCTGCCCAGCGCCGGGTGGGGAGCTGCACCCTCCCCACGCCTGCCGAGAGCAGCGTCTCCCCAAGGCTCTCGTCTCTTCACTCTCGTCTCTTCGTCTCTGTTGCAACCACCCAGGGTGTGTTGGTCAAAGGTCCTGGCACAGACACCCTGGCGCAGGGAGCCCCGCGTCTCCCCTGCACCCTCGCGAGGGGCTGCCCGGTGGGGTCCCTTCCCCTCCCCAAACAGCCTCTCCCCCCAGCAGCTCTTCACACCTCTCCCCTGGTGATTTTTCTGGCAGATGCAGCCATTCCAGCAGCTTTTTGGCTCCCTCTCCCCTTAGAGCGTCGCTCCCATGTGGGACCGTGGCTCCCAGCAGCTGATGGTGGGTGCTGAGCGGTGGTGGGCTCTGTGCAGTGGGCAGGAGAGCTGGGTGATCTCTCCTGGGACACTTCCCAGGCTCATTTTTCTACTTTAATTGTCTGCTTTGGCTTTCAGAGCCCCTGTGTCCATCTAGAGAGTCGGTCTGTCCATGCACTTGCATCCGTCTGGAGAATCAGTCTGTCCGTGCCGTTGTGCGCCGGGGCTTGGCACAACCTCCCAACTGGGGCTGGAGCTCAACTTCTATTTCCAAAGGGGAAAAATCTCAAACTCGAGCCAGGAAGGGTAGTTTTGGGGGTGAGGGATTTAGGGTTTGGGGTTTGTTTGGTTGTGTGGGTTTTTTTTTTCATCCCCATTTGGCAACATAAACAGCATCCCCGCCAGCTTTACATTGAGTTTGCCATGGCAACCTCCAGCAGCCGAGGGTTTCCAGCACCCCATCCCTGAAAGCAGGAGACGAGACGGACCCTGGCGGGTGCTGCCCGAGGGGCACAACAGCCTCTGAGCGAGGGGCAGCGTGTGGGGCTGGGACCTGGGTGGCCTCAGCGCCCATCCAGCCGGGCAGGTGCATGGGGAAGGTGATAAACTTTGATCCAGATGACCTGAGGTTTGCTCAACGGGTCTGATCCTGCCTGGCCGAGCTGCCCCACCGGCCCAGCGGGGTTTGCGGCTCTGGGTAGGGGAGGTGGTGGCTGCTATTGCTCATCCTCGGCACGGTGCTTTGTGCCCTGGATGGTGGGAGATGTCCAGGCTGGAGCGAGGTGCAGAGGTGAGAATTTTCCCTGCGTGGTGGGTAAAGAATAAACCACCTGAGCTTGGTGAGGATTTCTCCGTCTCTGGTCAGTGGATGGGGTGATGCTCGGCTCTGCCTGCCGGGCTCTGCTCGAGTGCTCTGAGCTGTGCACGGAGGATTCCTGCTCATGCCCAGTGACCCAGCAATAGCTGCTCGGGCAGCAGCTGTGGGCTGACAAGTGCCAGGCTGCTGGTGCCATGGGCTGTGCCACCGGAATTGCAGCGAGACCGCTCGGGGCTCGGCTGAAGGTATCACATGTGACATGTCCAGTGGATTATTTTTTTCTCTTGTCCCTCTCCGAGCAGCCCAATTCCCTCTCCCCCGTGCCTAAAACCCAGCAGGTCCCTTTCCTTGTGCCAGGGACGGGCACACGCAGAGGGCAGCTCCGTTCCCCGGCCAGGACGAAGGTGTCGTGCAGCCGTTTATTATTCCGGGCAGGTTTGTCTGCAGCACCACATCGGCTTCGCCGCTCCTCGCCAGCCGCTCCTTCCTTCCCGGAGCGTTGCACGCTTCTTCTCCTGGCTCATACCCCAGCCTGTGGGTCCAGGGGTTCCGTGTCCTTGGGCACTGCCACCCCCAAGCTCCCTCTTGTCTGCAGCTCCCCTTGCCCTGCTCGGGGATGCTCCTTGGGAGGTGATGCAGTGATTCGGGGGGTCCTGCGCAGCCAGTTCCCAGCGGGGCAGGGTAGTTGGGCTCCGGCTCCAGCTTTCCTGCCTGGGCTGTTTTCATGCCCTACATGCCAAGGGGACTCTCAGGGAGCTTTTTTTTTTCCTTCTCCGGTGCCTGAGGGCTCTGGAAATGAGTTATTAGAGTGAGGGACAGGCTGCTGAATGCTGCTGGAGGCATGAGGAGCTCAGCAGAGCGCTGGCTGTTGGAGAAGCCTGAGCCAGACTGGGCTTGATCCTTCCCAGCCTGGCCAAGGAGCACGGGAGCCTGTCCTGTGCCAGTGGGACGGGGCAGAAATGGGTTAGGAATGAGGCTTTGACCTGGCTGATGCTCTGACTCCAAACTGCGCTCAAAACCAACAGCAGGAGCCTTCCACTGCCATGATCTTTCCTTCTTGCCCGGCACAGCGAGTCGGCGGGGCTGGTGCTGCTGGAGGGGAAGGAGCGCTGCGGCTGCGCACGGGCTGCTGCTGCTGGGTGCCCCGTGGGCTCCTCCAGGGGTAATTACGGACTAGACCGTTACAGGATTAATTAACTGCCTTTCACTTCACCTCGGAGCTCTCCTCGGAAGATGTGAGTTGCTATGAAAGAGCGGGAGGGGAAAAAAAATTAGCGTGTTGAGGTGAGGGGAATTATCTTTTTTTTTGCTCTCCATCAGCAGGAGTCTGCTTAATTGGACCTGCCGACTCCTGCCTCCTGCTGCCGGCAGCTTTGGTGCCTTTAAATGATAGATGAGCTCAGAGAGGAGCTGTGGAGTGACCAGGTTGGGCATGGGCACGGATATTGGTGCTGGTGATCTCTGCACTGAGAGTGCCAGTTTGGGTACCCCAGGTGCCAGTTTGGGTGCCCCAAGAATGCCAGTGCTGTGGGGGTCCCTTTGCTGCCTGCAGCTGGTAGACAGGACCCTGTCGGTGGCATCGCCGGTGTCCCTCAGGTTCAGTTGGTGCCTGTTGCCTCCTGATAACGCTGAGAACCACCCTGGGTGTTACTGGTGGGGATGGGAGCTGCTCCGGGTCGGCTGTGCAGGGAAGGGTTTGCTATTCTTGGGTCTTGCTGCCCCAGGGGTTGCAAAGCCGGGGTGACCAGGGCTGGAATTGGGGTTGTTTGCTCTGAGGTGGTGCTGGGAGAGCCCCGTGATGGTCTGGTGCCAGTCTGTTGGGTTTGCGAGGGCTGGTGGATCCTGTGTGCTCCCAGAAAGCAGCGATGGGCATTTTCCCTCCTCCCTCCCCTTCTTGTCTGGCTGCTCTCTCTGCACCTCTGGACCCTGATGCTGGCACTGATGCTGCTGGAGTGGCCATTCCCCTGTTGTTCTTCATTTATGTCGCTCTATAAAAGACTTTATTTTCTCTCCATAAAGAGCCTCCCTCGCAGGCTTTTTTGCCTCGGTAGCTCTGGAGAGGTGTCTGGGAGCATCGCTGCTGGCATCTCAGCTTGGAAGCAGAGACAGAGGGTGTGTTGGGTGAGAGAAAACCCTTTCCCCGTCTGGCCTTTGCCCCTCTCCCTGCTCCCCGTGTCCCCAACTGTCTCCAGCACCCATCTTCTCGGCTCTTTCTGCCAGTGAGGGTCCCCAGATCGCAAACCGTGGGGAGCTGCAGGATGTTTGTGGTCCCTGCCTGGCCACAGTGCTCAGGTCTTGCTGGTTGAAGTGGTTTTGGGGCTCACTTGGCAGGGCTGGGGTGTAACCTGGCTGGCAGTGGTTTGGGGCTTTGTGAGTCAAGGCTGAGACCCCGCTCGCTGCCTTCGAGGGGATGTTGCGAGAGCTTGTGGGCCGAATACAGAGGTCATCTTCATGAGACGTGGCCTGAAAGGGTCATTAAAGCAAAAACCTCTTTATTTTGGAGAAACCTGCAAGTTTTAGTAGCTTCTCTGGTTCCTAACGAGTCTCTCCACTGATTCGAAGTCCACTGGGTGCTGAGAGCCCCTCTCTGTTGGCTGGCCCGGCGGGTTGATTCCGCTTACCTGTTGGCAGAGCGGTCAGCCCTGGGCCGGCAGCCTGCGGAGGAAGCAGCTGGTTTCCACTGCCGAGGTGTATTTTTAACCCAAAGTGAATGGGAGCATTTTTTTGTGGCCCGAGCAGCTGGGGGCTGAGCGAAGAACCACCTGGTGGCCTTTCCTGCCCGGCCCCGCGCGCTGCCGGAGCTGCTGCCGCCGGTTTTCCCCGCGGCGTGGCCGAGCACCCATGAAACACCCCTGAGCCTGTCTGAACTCCCTCCGAGGTCAACTTCTGCTCCTCTAGATTTTTTTGGTCAAACCGTGCTGACCTCCAGGGTCGGATGAGCAAGTGGGTGCCACCAAATCGCATTGTTCCTGGCGGGTACCCACCCTCGGGTACCGTTGCTCCCCCTGGCCCATCCCGCGGGGCACGTGCGTTTATTCGCAGGTCTCCTAACGCCGGTATTTTTGTTTCCCTTCCTTGTTTTCGCAGCTCCAGTTGCTGTGGTATCCAGGGAGCCCTCCTCCTTCTGCGGGAGATGCACGCTGGTCGTTGCTAAGGTCGCCTCCGCGGTAACATGCACATCCTGTTTACACCTTTATCCGGAGAAGTTGGGCTCGGTTAGAGGCACCCGCTTCACCCGGGCAGCCCCCGAGGAAGGGGCCGCGCCGAGCATCCCCTCGCTGGACCCTCGAGGGAGGGCACCGCAGGAGCCGCCAGCCGGCGTCGCCGTCGTTGCGCCGGCAAGATGACGAACAACGTGGCCGATCACCACCCCGGGAACTCGGTTGCCGAAGGCAACCATGAAGGGGACTTTGGTTGCTCCATGGTGGAGCTCAGGAACCTCATGGAGCTGAGGAGTGCCGAGGCGGTCGCCCGGCTGAATGACTCCTACGGCGGCGTGCAGAATGTCTGCAAGAGGTTGAAGACGTCGCCGGTTGAAGGTAAGTGGCCATCCCGTGCTCTGCGAGGTGGGCTCGGATGGTGCTCCGGGTGCTGGACCACGCAAGGTTCAAGCTGGTGGCTGGAGGGTGGTGGCTCAGTCTTGTGGCTGAGCTCGAAGCGTGGTCCCGTTGCACTGGGCGTCCACCTCAAGCCTCGCGGGATGTCCCCGCGCTTTAGTAAAATGATGATTTAAGGTCAAGAAGGAGGAAAAAGCAAGAGAAGCATCTTCCCTGCGGGTTCCCCCGAGGTGGAGCCTGTAGCCCAGCATCCCCTGAGAGGATGGAGCGGAGGCAGGATGAGTGCAGGGATGAGAGGAGCTGCTGAGGTGGGGATAAGAGGAGTTGGGGGGGCTCCTCTCCACAGCCCAGCTGCTGCCCCACCGATCGGTCCCAGCCTTTCCGCTGTTTAATAATTTACTGGGCTAACGGCCGAGCTGCGCGGAGTGTGGGTGAAGGAGAGTGTAAAGGTTGGAGAGCACTGGGGAAGCGGCCGGGCTGCCGGGAGCTCATTGTCGGCATCTCGGTCGAGGGATGGGCAGCACGTCCTTAAAGGGTGTCATCACCGCTGGGGATGGGGAGGTGCACCCAGGGCCACCTCTAGGGCTCCTTGAGCAGCTGTGGGTGCTTCAAACCTGGCTGGGTGCTCCTGAGAATCCCAGGTCTGAGCTTCAAATCTGGCTGGGTGCTTCTGAGCATCCCAGGTCTGAGCTTGAATCCTACTTAGGTGCTTCTGAGCATCCCAGNGAATCCTACTTAGGTGCTTCTGAGCATCCCAAGTTTGAGCTTGAATCCTACTTGGGTGCTTCTGAGCATCCCAGGTCTGAGCTTCAAACCTGGCTGGGTGCTTCGGAGCATCCCAAGTTTGAGCTTGAAACCTTGCTGGGTGCTTCTAAGCATCCCAGGTTTGAGCCCTGGTAGTGACGCTTCCTTTGGGTGCCAGGTCACCTCTTGGAGGGTTTGGTGGAAGAATATCCCCTCTCCTCCCCAGAGAGACTTTTTGGGGTCCCCCTTATCGGTGAGCTGCAGGAGCCTTTGCACAGCGGTGCTCCCTTGCCTTGGCTTGTAAAGGGGTGCAGCGGGGAGAGCCCCCTGCTTGCAGCACCCTGGGCTTACCTGGCAGGATATGGCCCCACGGTGACTGCGTGGGATGGGGGCCTTGCCTGGGCCTCGGCTCTGAAATCTTGCGGGTTATTCTTAGTGCCGTAAGCCGGGGATTAGCATCTTTCCCAGCTGTGAGCGGGACCGGGAAGGGGAGACAATATCGGGATGTCATTAGAGAAGGGGGAGGGAGTCCCGGTGGAAATACCAAGTCCGGGTCGCAAAACAATATGTTTGGCCCTGCCAAAGTGGGAGCACGCTCCTTTGGGGGTGGGAGGAGAGGGGAGAGCTGGGAAGTGAACCCGAAAGGCTCTGCCTTGGCCCAGCAGCTCTGACTGAGTGAGGCAAAGGGCTGCCCGTCGATCCCGGGTGCCCCTTCCCAGCTCTCATGCCCCTGGCACATCTCTGCCCCACCCCCTTGCTCTGGAGGTGAGCTTTGTTGTCTGTCCCAAACCCCATCCTGTGGAGCCCAGAGAGCTAAGAGAGGTTGTTCCCTACGTGTGGGGATTTTTAGGAAGAGTGAAAGTCCCGAGGCAGCTGCAGCACCCCCATCCCATCCCATCGGAGCTGGGTGTTTGGCTCCTGCTGTGCCAGAGTTGTCTCAAGAGCCCAACGTGCAATGAGGGAAACTCCATCAGGCCAGAATCTGCAAGCTGGGAGCAGGTTCCCTGCCTTGATGCATCCATGGGCAAAAAACCTGGGAAACCAGGAGCGGGGTCCCCATGCCCTGGGGAGCGCAGGGTCGTGCGTGCAGGTGAAATGTCTGAGACAGGGTTTGGTGAAAGAGAAGTGATCTAGGAAACACCAGCTACCTCTTAGCCCATGTGTGAGGCTTTTTCATAGAATGGTGGGGTTGGAAGGGACCGCTGGAGATAGATCAGGGTGTGATGACGGTGTGGAGCTCACTGCCAGGCGCTGGTTTCTCACCTTTTCCGTCAGTCCAGTCCCCGAGCCAGGTCGGGCAGGGTGAGAAGGAGAGCGGGGCGGTGCCGGTGGTGACAGCGAAGCTTTGATGAGTCACCCATTAGAGCGTCTCCCTTCCTGGTGTCCCCTGGGTGACGAGTGTCAGCGAACACAGCCCTGACTCACCCGCTGGCAGGAGCGGCTCCTTCCTGAGGAGCCTCCTCTGGGGGCTTCTTGCCCTGGAGGCTTTGCCACCCAAAAGCAGCTTTCACGGGCTGCAGATGCTCCCCTCTCATCAGGGACCGGTGACCGCCGAGGGTTTTGTTCTCCTGCTGTCACTTGTGGCCTCGATCCAAAATTTCTAATCCACTCCCCCACTAATTGGTCCCCCCCTAAGCCAGGAGGGATTTGCTGGCAGCGTGCCTGGGCTCTTTGCCACCCTCCCTGTGTCAGCAGATAAGCTGAAATCCTCCCCTCTCCCCTTCCCCAGCTGCCCCAGTAGGGTTGGGGGCAGCTCTGGGGTCACACCCGTGAGTGGGACATGGGTTTTCGGAGGAGCTGCTTGTGCAACCTCCCGTGCCCCGTGGCAGCATCCCGTGTCCTCGTGCGGACACGCGTGCGTATGTGCCCGGCACGCCTGCCTGAGGCACACGCCGTGCCTCCCCGGCTCTGGCACCGACATGAGTGGAGCTGCCGTGGTTAGCCAGATTTTCCATCCGTTGGGCGGGAATGGTCGGGGCTGGGAGATCCCAGGATCCTGCTGCCTCGTCACGGCTGCCTGGGGAACGCCCGGGCTGCTCTTGCCAGCTCGTCCCCTCCCTGCAGCCGTGGGGTGTAGCCCAAGCAGAAAAGGGGGGTGCGTTGTAGGGGGGAAATGGGATTCATCCTGCTGCTTCCTGCTGGCTGGAATGACATGGAGCTGGTGGGGAGGTGTCTCGGGAGTGGGAGGGTTTGGTCCCCCTGGGAAGGCATCGCTGCCAGGCTGCTCCAGGCACCGGGATATGTCCGGGGTTGGTGTTCGAGCCGCCTGCCTGGTGCATCTCGGGAGCTGGCAGCAGCCCCACAGGCCATCTTAAGGTGGAAAACCAGGGGTGCTCAGCACGGGGATGGGTTAAGGTGGTGCTGAGCAGGGGAAGCTGCTCCCACTTTGGACCCCATCAGCTTTTTAATGACTTTAATGCAGGGCATGACCGGGGAGGCAGTGGGGCAAATTGCCATCGCCCCTCCCTGGCCCATGCTGTGGTCACGGTCCTTGCTGTGGTCTCTGCCCTTGCTTCACGCAGCCGTGGCGAGCAGCAGCCCGGCTCAGGACCATCCTGCTCCTCTCCTCGCTCCTACCACCCCTATTTGAGCAGGAGCAGCCCCGCATCTCCTCCACCACCTCGCTGTGGGAACCGACTTGGCGGCGCCGCTCCTGCAGCCGCAGCGTGTCCGTGGGGCTCGGCCGAGCTCGGAGACGATCCTGCTGCGTCAAGCCGCTGTGCGCGGCGGCGGCCGCTCCGCGGAGCTGGCAGGGGAGAGGGATCAGGTGGCTCCGACAGCTCCGAGCGCCGCTCGCGGTGCCAGATTTACGGCTAATTTGATGCAGCATGTAAACAAGCCGGCCAGTGCCAACTGGCATTAACTGGCGCTCGGGCGCTTCGTGAGGCTGCAGCACCGGGCAGAGGCGGCTCCGGGTGCTCGTGCTGGTCGCCGGGTGCTCGCGCTGGTCCCTGCGTGCTCTCCAGCAGCATCATGCCCTACTGATGGCACGTCCTCTGCCCCATGGTTGATGAGAGCAAAGCCCTGCCTTGGCTCCCTTGTGCCCCCCAGTGCAGGCAGGGAACTGCTCCTTGCTGGGGTCCCACTGGTGCTGCTGGGGGACGATGGTGGGATTCATCCTCCTCTTCATCTCTCCCCTCTCCAGGCCTGTCCGGGAACCCGACTGACCTAGAGAAGAGGCGGCAGGTCTTCGGCCAGAACTTTATTCCTCCCAAAAAGGCCAAGACGTTCCTGCAGTTAGTGTGGGAGGCACTCCAGGACGTCACGCTGATCATCTTGGAAATCGCAGCCATAATCTCCTTGGGCCTGTCTTTCTACCACCCTCCGGGCGGTGACAATGAACGTGAGTCCCTGGGGGTCCCCTGCAATGTGTGGGGTGCCCGGTGTGGGGCCCACCTGAGCTATGTGGAAGGTCACCCCATGGGTCTGTGTGTCCACGTGTAGATGGAGCTGGGAGCTGCTTCTGATTCACAGATTGTTCGGGATTGGAAGGGCCCTCGAAAGCTCCTCCAGTCCAATCCCCCCATTGCTGGAGCAGGATCACCCAGACCAAGTCCCACAGGAACTCATCCAGGCGGCTTTGAAACATCTCCAGAGAAGGAGACTCCACAACCCCCCTGGGCAGCCTGGGCCAGGCTCTGGCACCCTCACTGCAAACAAGTTTCTCCTCAGATTCCAGTGGCACCTCCTGTGTTCCAGCTCACACCCGTTACCCCTTGTCCTGTCCCTGGTGCCATCGAGCAGAGTCTGGCTCCATCCTCCCGACACTCGCCCTTTCCCTATCTCTAACCATGAATGAGGTCTCACCTCTCTTCTGCTCCCCCTTGAGGTGGTGGTGGCGGCTTCTCCCCATCCTTGGCATGGTTCTAAGCAGGGAGCTGCACTGATGGATGTCCCTGGGCGCAGCTGGCACCACGGTACAGCTCAGAGCTGCTCCTTGCTGCTGCTCCCCTAAAAGATACCAAAGATCAAGGGGTCCACTTGGTCTGGTGGCTTCCCAAGTCCCATGGGGTGTCTGTTTAGGTTTGGGCATGGAGGGACAAGGCTGGCTGTCCCCTGCAACCTCCCCCTCGGCCAGGGAGCGACACCCAAGTGGGTGTCTCGTTGTGGGAACAGGTTTTCTCCTCTGTCTGCAGTGTGCGGGCAGTCGACGGGCGGCGTGGAGGACGAGGGCGAGTCGCAGGCCGGCTGGATCGAGGGGGCGGCTATCCTGTTCTCCGTCATCATCGTGGTGCTGGTGACCGCTTTCAATGACTGGAGCAAAGAGAAGCAATTCCGGGGCCTCCAGAGCCGCATCGAGCAGGAGCAGAAGTTCACGGTCATTCGCAAGGGGCAGGTGATTCAGATCCCGGTGGCCGAGATTGTGGTGGGAGACATCGCGCAGATCAAGTACGGTGAGTGGAGGCGGCGGTGGCTGGGCTCTGTCCTTCCACCTCGGGGGGTTTGGTGGTTCCTCCTCTCTGCTTTGCCAGCTCTTTTGCCTTCAGGGGAAGCGTTGGCTCCTCTGTTTTGTGGCGTGTGGTGGCCGGGAGTGCTGGGAGATGGTCCCGTGCAGGCAATGGAGCCCTGCTCACCTTGCTACGCCAGGCTCTGCACATACCTTTGGGCTGCTTTAGTGACCTGCTGGTCACCGGAATGGTTCATTTTCACAACGATGTCCTTGTTGCTGAACATCCCCTTAGCGCGATGCTCATTTTTGCACGGGGAGCATCTCCTTAACAAGGAGATGTAGCCCTTGGGCTAAGCTAGATCCTGCTCCTTGGTTACCGGGGGTGTGCTCATCCCATGTGCCTCCCATCAGGAAGGAGCTGGGTCCAACATGATGCTCATTTTCACACAGGGCTTTTATTTTCCCCTTCCTCGGCAGGTGGATGATGGGATCGTGTCATGATTTGGGTGTATCGGGAGGCTGTGGGAAGAATGTGGAGTGGATTCAGTAAAAGCAGATGGGGGAAGCACTGTTAGATTGAGCAAAAGTCCTCCCAACAAATGCTTTCGTACATCAGGGGAGATTTTGGAGCTATTGGATGTCGTCTTATAACACCCATCTGTCTTATAACGCCCATCTGTTGCTTTTCCTCCTTCTAGATTTGCTCTGAGACGGAGTTTTGAGTCCTTTTGCCGACACATGAAGCCTCCCCCTGGGATGGGGCAGGCAGGGGTGAGCTGGGGCTGACCCCTCTCTTTGCTCCTCTCCCAGGTGATCTCCTGCCGGCAGATGGGATCCTGATCCAGGGCAATGACCTGAAAATAGATGAGAGCTCCCTAACCGGGGAGTCTGACCAAGTCAAGAAATCGCTGGATAAAGACCCCATGCTGCTGTCAGGTGAGGATCCCGGGCGGCTCTTTGCGTGGCGAGGTGGCTTTGTGCTGGGATGGAGAGATGGTTGCTCCTGGTGTTGGGGAGGAGATGGGAGCTGCGTGCGGCTGTCCTGTCTCACCGTGGCCTTCCTGCTGCGCCAGGTACCCACGTGATGGAGGGCTCCGGCAGGATGGTGGTGACGGCTGTGGGTATCAACTCCCAGACGGGCATCATCTTCACTCTCTTGGGGGCGGGAGAAGGAGACGAGGAGAAGAAGGTGAAGAAAGGTAAGGAGATCCACCCAACCTGCTTTTTTTTTTTAACCCCCTCCTCTTACCTTTCTTCCTTTCCTGGGAAGCATCCACCGGTGCACAACAAGCCGTAGGACGTGGTTGTGAGTTAGTGCCCGGGACCCCGGCAGGTACAGTGAGCTCTGGAGGTGGTGATGGTGGATCCCTCCCTGCTGCCCCTTCACTCACAGCATCCCCTGAGGAAATCTCCCCCCCCGTGCACCCCAACCTCTTCTCACCAGCTCTTTCGGACACAGTTCCAAGTCTCTTTCTCCACCTGGAGTTGCAGGGGGTGTGGGGGGGGGGTCAAGGCTCAGAGGGAGAAATGGTCGATAGCGATGCCCCACGGTGCTCATTGCCCACCCCGTGGTGGGAAGGTGAGTCCTGGTTGTCCGCAGGGTGTTGCTAGCCCATCCAGAGCCTCAAGGACTTTGCTGAAGATCTCTGCTGGCATCCCCTGAGCTCCTGGGGGAAGGAGGCGAGGTGCAGAGGAAGGCAAGAGGCAGAGGAGGTTGTGTGCTGGCAGTGGAGGGTAGAGGAGCAGCCAGGCTGATCATGCAGGGACTCGAATGCTTTCCTGCCTTGGCCCTCTCATCTTGCTGCTTCTTCCCCTGCTCTGTGCCAGCTCTGATACCAGGTTTAGAGTTGGCATCGGTACAAGCCAGGCTCAGGAAGCTCTTGCTCTGCCCCTGTGTCCCTGCTCAGCAGGTCTGGGCTCACTGGGAGCAGCCACAAGGTGCAAGGAGCTGGCAGGAGGGAGCTGCTGGCTGGCATCGCTGGCTGCGCGGGCGTCCCTGCGCCGGGGAGCCCTTCCCGGGAGGGGATGCCAGGCAGGGAGAGCTTTGCCGAGCCTCTCCTGGCAGCCGTTTTGGAACGGCGCTGAGTTTCTCCAGCTCTGCTCACCCAGGATGTGCAGCTGGCTCCTATCGCTGGGGTTCGGTGGCTGTGGAGCTCTTGGGGTTTAGCCGCCAGCTTGGAGGTGGGAGTACAGGGTGAGATGTGGGAACGGTCCTGCTGTTGGAGCCGGGCAGCAGCTCGCCAGGCACGAGGCTCGGTGTTTTCCCAGCCTTCAAGCTCAGTCACTCATCCCCGTAGCAAATCCAGCTCAGTGCCTTGCAGCCCTGGATTTGCAGCAAAGTGGGGCAGGGGGCTTCACCAGCTTGACCCCCGCTGTGGTGCTGAGGGGTGATGAGGAATCACAGAATCGTTTTGGTTGGAAGAGATCTTTAGGATGATCAATTCCACCCATTCCCCCAGGACACCACTACCTCGTGTCCCTCAGCACCACATCTCCACGGCTTGGAAACCCCTCCAGGGGCTGGCAGCAGGAGGTGCCGGGAGCACCGCTGCTCGACACAGAGGTCAAGCTCTGCTCTGTGGCTTCTCCTTCCCAAAGGTCTGAGACCCCACTGGCACCTTCTGAAGCGCTGCCAGGGGTCGGAGCGGGCGCTTTACAGGTGGGGAAGCCTGAAGCCTTGGGGACAGGGTGCCTGGGGGGAGCCAAGGAGCTCTGGAGCCTCCCGGTGCCGTGAGCTGTGGACCAAGGCACACGTGGTGTCCGGAGGGTGAGCGCAGGGTGCTGAGCCCCATGCACGGATGCCACTGGAGCAGCGTGTGGCCCCTCGGAGCAGGGCCGGCCCTGGGCTGTCCCACCAGCCGGCTGGTGAATGTGGGTCCATGTGCTCAGCCCTCCACCCTTTCTGTCTTTGAACAGGTAAAAAAAGCGGAGCCCCTGAAAACCGCAACAAAGGTAACCAGCCTCTCCATCCTTTGAACCAGCACCACACTAACTACTGAGCATTCCTCCTTCCTTCCTTCCTTCCTTCCTTCTTCTCATCAGTCTGTGCTCTTTGCTGCTCCGGCGGGACTCTCGCCTCGTTGTCCTGGGAGAGGGTGCAACAGTCGCGTGGCCGGTGGCCCCGGCGCGGCATCGCGCCCTCCAGCACCTCATCACGGGGCTGTGCATAGCCGGGGTGGGGCTGATTGACCTCCCCTGTGGCCACGTTGCCCCTGCGTGGGGCAAAGCCTTCATGCAGGGAGGACAGGGCTTTTCTAGCAGCCAGGATCGCTGGCAGAGCGTCTATTCCTTGGGGCAAAACTTCATCCGCGTTGCCGTGAGCCGCAGCGGCTCTGAAACCCTTGTGCCCATCAGGAGCCGTCCCTCTGCAGGGTTTGGGTTTGGGCACGGCTGGGGGAGAGACGCGAGTCCCTCCCTGCTGTTCCCAGGGTGAAATGTCCCACGGGGTCTGGCCAACGCGATGGTTGCACCCTCTCCTCCCATGGCCTCGACTCCGTGAGCGTCTCCTCGCCAGTGTTTCTCACACTGTTCTTTGCAGGCTGTGGAGGAAGCCCATTTCTGCACCTCTCTCTCCACCTCTTTCTCTTTCTCTCTCTTTTCTTTCTCTCTCCTCTCAGCAGTTTTGAGTTTCCCTCCTTCCCGTCAGACTGTGTCCGGGTGCTTGTTTTGTCCGTGTCGGGTCTGTCGTAACCGTGGAGGTGTCCGATGTGGAGCTGCCGTGAGCTCCGGGGTGTCTCGAGCCATCGAGCAGCGGCAGCCGGGAGGGGACAGGTCCCGGGGTTGCCCGCAGGCAGGGTACAGACCTTCAGCTGGACTAGACCAATGGTAGCAACTCAAAGCCCGGCTCTCTCAGGTCCTAAAAACACGCTGGGTGGCTCCAGGCTGGGATTCCAGGAGCTGCCTCACTCACTCACTCCTCTTCAACCTCCATCCGAATTTCTAACCGTCCCCTTCCATCTCACGCCCTGGCAAGTGATTCCTGCTGAGCTGCCCCTGTGGGGGTGGCACTGGGAGGGAGTGGGGATGTTCATCAGGGGACTGGAGCCTCTCTGGGGTCAGCCCGAAGAGGTCCTCACCTGCTGCAGGGTGTAAAGGAGCCCGCAGGGGAGGCCAGAAGAGACCTGCCTCCAGCCCAGAGGGTTTCTTGCAGCGCTGCCTTTAGAGGTGTGACCGGTGCAGGGTTCACCTCGCCAGTGTCAGCTCTGAGGATCCTTTATCCCTTGGGACTGGGGTAGATGGCAGAAAACTGCCCCGTCCGTAGAGAGGTGGCAGGGCCCCGGGACAACGAGGTTTCCACGCGCTCGGATGCGTGTGTCGTCGGGAACGGTTCTTGTTCTGGGTTTTCTCTCTCTTTCTCTCTCTCTCTCCCACCACCATCTTTCTCAGTGGTGTCCTGCAGGTTTTCCCGGTCTCTCTCCTATTCACACGTGGTGTCTTATTTTGCCCCTGGGCTGTAGCTAAAACTCAGGATGGTGTGGCCTTAGAGATCCAGCCCCTGAAGAGCCAGGAAGGGGTGGAAAACGAGGAGAAGGAGAAGAAGAAGGTGAAGGTGCCCAAGAAGGAGAAGTCTGTGCTGCAAGGGAAGCTCACGCGCCTGGCAGTCCAGATCGGGAAGGCGGGTGAGTGGCGGTGGCCCGGCCCGAGCTGTCACCCCAGAACCCTCGCTCTGGGGCGTGGGCAGAAGGGTCTGTCCCCTTCCCCTGCGTCCCCTCACCTGCCCCTCTTCTTCCCCCAGGGCTGATCATGTCGGCCATCACCGTCATCATCTTGGTGCTGTACTTCGTGATCGACACGTTCGGGGTGCAGGGGCGGCCCTGGCTGGCGGAGTGCACCCCCATTTACATCCAGTACTTCGTCAAGTTCTTCATCATCGGCGTCACCGTGCTGGTGGTGGCTGTGCCCGAAGGGCTCCCGCTGGCCGTCACCATCTCCCTGGCGTACTCGGTGAAGGTGAGGCCGCGATGCTGCGGGGTCGCTGCCGGGGGCGTGAGGAGGAGACAGGCAGGCTTTCGGCTCTGACCTCACCCGGTCGCGGTGCCTGTTGCAGAAAATGATGAAGGACAACAACCTCGTGAGACACTTGGATGCGTGTGAGACCATGGGCAACGCCACCGCCATCTGCTCGGACAAGACGGGCACGCTCACCATGAACCGCATGACTGTGGTGCAGGCCTACGTCGGGGACACCCACTACCGCCAGATCCCCGACCCTGAAGCCATCCTGCCCAAGATCCTGGACCTCATAGTCAACGGCGTTGCCATCAACTCTGCCTACACATCCAAGATCTTGGTGAGCTGGAGAATCATAGAATCATAGAATATTTAAGGCTGGAAAAGCCCTCTGAGATCATCGAGTCCAGNGAACCGCAACCTTGTGTCTTCTGGCCATCCCTGCAGCTCCCATCCTACCACACTGAGGTTTGGAATTGCTTTTCCCTTTCCTTCTTCCACTCCAGCCACCGGAGAAGGAAGGAGGCCTCCCCCGGCAAGTGGGGAACAAGACCGAGTGCGCCTTGCTGGGTTTCGTGCTGGACCTGAAGCAGGATTACCAGGCTGTGCGGAACGAGGTGCCGGAGGAGAAGCTCTACAAGGTCTACACCTTCAACTCGGTGCGCAAGTCCATGAGCACGGTGCTGAAGAACGGCAACGGCGGCTTCCGCATGTACAGCAAAGGAGCCTCCGAGATCATCCTCCGCAAGTAACCGTCCTCCCTTTTTAGCCGGGTCTGTTGGGGCAGGGCGAGGGGGTTGGGCTAGACAAGCTTTAAAGGTCCCTTCCCCCACAAACCGGTCTGTGATTCCATGACTGCTGGGAGGTTGTGCCCTGCAAAGTGTTTAACTCTTTTAGGGTGGCTTTGGTGCAGCTGTAGGGGGCTGTGGGGAAGGAGGATGCCCCTGTTTTGCAGGCGGGGAAAGGTGGGTGTTGGGGAGCCAGTTGCTGAGCCAGTAGCATGTGCCACCACCACGTGCCACCACCAGTTTCCCTCACCCTCCATCCCGGTCCCGTCTTAGGTGCACCAGGATCCTGGACAAGAACGGTGACCCTCGGATGTTCAAGGTGAAGGACCGGGATGAGATGGTGAAGAAGGTGATCGAGCCCATGGCCTGCCACGGGCTCAGGACCATCTGCCTGGCTTTCCGTGACTTCCCCGCTGACCCCGAGCCGGACTGGGACAGCGAGAACGAGATCTTGTCTGACCTGACCTGCATCGCAGTGGTTGGGATAGAGGACCCTGTGCGGCCAGAGGTACTGAACAGCAGCTCTGCCCTGGCTGCTTTTCACTCCAGCCCCGTTCCTGGACCAGGATGCCCTTTCCCTGCTGCTCAGGACCCTTATGAAAGCACAAGCAGCTATGCTGCGTCCACCTCCGAAGTGTCCCACGCGACCAGCTCCCTGCTGCCGGCATTTATCTCCTGTATGGACAAAATGACCCGGTTGCTGGGTGCTCCCACTCAAACCTTGCCCCCAGGAGCCTGTGCACAAGCCGAGACTGGTTCCCCGTGCATGGAGACACCACGTAGGGGTGACAGAGGGGTGTTGGGGAGGGCCAGGGCTAATCTAGCCGGTTCCTCCCTCGCAGCTTGCTGCCCTGCTCTCTCTCTGCGGTGGGGGTGACGGGCAGGCAGCCGGGCTAACGCAATAAACCCTCCGATACCTGCCTCTTGATTCCATTTCGGAGCTTGCCCCCGCGCTCCGAGCCTTGCTCGCATCTTCCCTGATTAGATGTTCAAGTATCTGGGTCTGGGAATTGCATTACAGATGCCCCGTCTGCACCGGCTCTGGAGGCCCTTGATTCAATTTGCTAATTTCTCACTAATATCCTCTTCCCCCCACTGCTCTGTAATAGATAAAGCCATTAGCGCAGCAACGCGCTGCTGGAGCGCGGCGGGGTGGGGTGGACGGCACGCCCCCGGTTTTGATGGATGGTTTGGCCGTGTCTCGGCGCCCAGCACCGCGGCGTGCCGGGGAGGAGGCAGCGAGCTTGCCATTGCCTTCCCCTTGGGACAGGGGCTGGAAGATCTTGTGCTGTCTGTGCTGGAGGAGCTGCTCCGGACACGCACACGGGTCTGGCTGGAGCTGCAGGAGGTTGTGGTGTGGGAGCAGCCGGCTGGAAGCAGGGGCTGGCAGCTTCTGGTCCCTGGTGGCTTCGCCTGGCTCCTCAGGGATAAACAGCTGAGCTGGTGCTGGAGGCAGGGGGACAGTTTTTGGTTCAGCATCTCGTCCCTGGTGTGAGCACCAAGCTGGGCTATAGGTGGATGCAGGTTCCTGACCTCACCAGGGCCCTTTCTGGGTTCTTTTAGGGAGGATGGGAGAGGAGGGCTGGAACCCCTCTGCTGGGAGGCCAGGCTGGGAGAGCTGGGGGGGTTCAGCCTGGAGAAGAGAAGGCTCCGTGCAGACCTTCTGGGGGCCTTGCAGGGCTTCAAGGGGCCTGGCAGAAAGATGGGGACAGACTTTGGAGCAGGGCCTGTGGGGACAGGACAAGGGGGGATGGGTTGGAACTGCCAGAGGGAGATTGAGAGTGGAGAGAAGGGAGAAATTGTTGGTGCTGAGGGTGGGGAGAGCCTGGCCCAGGTTGCCCCGAGAGGTGGTGGCTGCCCCATCCCTGTCCCCATTGCAGGGGAGGTTGTTGGGGGCTCTGAGCAACCTGCCCTAGTTGCAGATGTCCCCGGGTTGGACAGGATGAGCTCTAAAGGTCCCTTCCACCCAAACCGTTCTGTGATTCTGTGAGACCCAAGCACCCCCTGACTCTGTCCTTGTCCCCCAGGTGCCAGATGCCATCCTGAAGTGCCAACGTGCTGGGATCACCGTCCGGATGGTGACGGGGGACAACATCAACACCGCCCGTGCCATCGCCACCAAGTGCGGCATCTTGCTGCCAGGGGAGGACTTCTTGTGCCTGGAGGGGAAGGAGTTCAACCGGCTCATCCGCAACGAGAAGGGAGAGGTGGGAGAGCAGCCCCGGGTCCTGCCCTGCAGAGGGTTTGGGTGGCCACTCCGACAGCCCCGGCAGCGCGAGGCGCTGCGTCCCGCTGGGTTTTCCTCCTCTCCTTGGATAAAGGCAGCTGGTCCCTCTGCTTGTCGAGATCCTCGGCCAGCACAGCCACAGGGGTTGTCCACGTGCTGCCCTGTCCCAGTTGGGCTTTGCTGTGTGCTGGGGCAGAAGGTTTCTGGGTGGGTCCCTTCTCTTTCTCACACGTGCCTTGTCCTGCAGGTCGAGCAGGAGCAGCTGGATAAGATCTGGCCCAAGCTGCGAGTGCTGGCCCGCTCCTCCCCGACTGATAAACACACGCTTGTGAAAGGTGAGCCCCTGCCCAAGCTGCTGCCTCTCACCCGTGTCTCATCCTGCTCTGCCCGGTGCTTTTGCAGCATAACCCATGCTGGGAGCCTGTTCTCAGGGTTTATTTTCCCTGAGCTGGTCATCTCTGTTTCAGGCATTATCGACAGCACCGTTGGAGACCAGAGGCAGGTGGTGGCCGTGACTGGGGACGGGACCAACGATGGCCCAGCTTTGAAGAAAGCTGACGTTGGGTTTGCCATGGTACGGACGGGCACTGGGGTTTTGCCCCAGGGTGGCTTTTGGGTTCTGGGGTGGGGAATTAATGGCAACGTTTGGTTCTTCTCAACACTGGCGTGATTCCTGGACTTGGTGAAATTCTTTTTCAAATCTACAGGATGGCTTAAAAAGAAAAAAAACGCCGACCCAAGGCTGCCTTTGGAGGTTTGATTTAATACTTGTGAGCTGTATAGGACCGTTTATTTACAGTGGAGATCTCTGATCTCCTGGTTTGCTGCTTTTCTTTGCTCTGTCTGAAAGAAGCGAGAAAATGAACCTGTCTGGTTTAATGGGCTTCCTGTGAATTGTTTAAGCTTAGATATGTGAGGTTGGACTCTATGATCTTAACATCTTTTCCAACGTAAACAAACCTCTGCGAGCGCTGAGTGGAGCCTCATGAGCCCATGTAGGGAGTTCTGAGGGTTCCGTCTGAGGTGGGTCTTGCAAATCCTAAGAGCTGCTCCAGGAAGGCACCAGGGACCCAGCTGGTTACTGGCATCGCTTGGATGCATTTAATCCCTGCAAAGCGAGCGCCTCTGTGTGCTGGCAGCGAGAAACGCAGCGAGCCCGGCTCCTGGAGAGCCAGCAGTGTCCTCCTGAGAAGGTGTGGGGGCCTTTTGGGAGGCTGTGGCCAGCTGTGGTGTGCCCCGATGGGGCAAGAAGGTGATGGGACTCCAGGTTGCTGAGCTTCTGTCTCATCTGGAGGTCCCAGCCAGGGAAGCTGGGCTTATAAACTGGTTTCCACCTTTGGTTCCATCCTCTGGTGACCAGTGTCTGGGGCACACACACACAGCAACAGGCTGGTGAGCTGCGCTGACTCACAGCCCAGCCGGTGTCTGTCCTTGAAGGCTTCGCTGCTTCGGAGCCTCTGCTCTGTCGGGTGCGTCGGCACAGCCGCAGCAGGACCCACCGTCAAACTCGGCGCTGGCACCGGCTCCTCTAGCTCCGGTGGATTTTTCTCTTGGGGCTGTTTCTGGGAAGCAGAGCCAGGCAGACAGCGGGAGCGTGGAGCTTGCTGCGTGACTCACCCCAGCGCTTTCTCCCTGCTCCTCAAGGGCATCGCGGGCACGGACGTGGCGAAGGAGGCTTCGGACATCATCCTGACGGACGACAACTTCTCCAGCATCGTCAAGGCGGTGATGTGGGGACGCAACGTCTACGACAGCATCTCCAAGTTCCTGCAGTTCCAGCTGACCGTGAACATCGTGGCCGTCATCGTGGCCTTCACGGGCGCCTGCATCACGCAGGTACGGGGCTGTTGGGCTCGGCAGGAGGAGAGTGAGGGCTCCTGAGAAACCGGGAGTGAAGGGAGGGTGGTTTCGGTGGTGTGATGTCTCCTCCTCATCCTCTCTGCAGGACTCTCCCTTGAAAGCTGTCCAGATGCTGTGGGTGAACCTGATCATGGACACCTTCGCCTCCTTAGCCCTGGCCACGGAGCCGCCGTCCGAGTCGCTGCTGCTGCGCAAGCCCTACGGCCGCAACAAGCCGCTCATCTCCCGCACCATGATGAAGAACATCCTGGGGCACGCCGTGTACCAGCTCACCATCATCTTCACGCTGCTTTTTGCAGGTGAGCTTTGAGGCTCCCAGAAGGCGGCAGGGGAAGAGGAAAGGGGCAGAGTCCCCACCCTGCCTCATCATCTGCCTTTGCTCACCAGTTCTGGGGACTCTTGTTCTCAGCTATCATTTGGTGACCCCACGTTGGCCAGGGCGGAGCTTATTTAATAAGGATGGGAAGAGAAGGGGTGGTAAGAGGGGGATATTTTTGCTGTAGAGCTCGCTGGGTGAGGAGATGTTTTTAGCCAGGGAAGCAGCTTTTCAATGTTTTTAAGGAAATGTGGGTTCAGCAGAGCTACCATGGGGCATAATGAAGGGAGTGGAACATCTCCCTGCTGGGGAAAGGCTGAGGGAGCTGGGGCTCTGGAGCTGGGAGAAAAGGAGACTGAGAGGGGACCTCAGTCATGGTTAGAAATACGGAAAGGGCGAGTGTCGGGAGGATGGAGCCAGACTCTGCTCGATGGCACCAGTGACAGGACAAGGGGGAACGGGTGTGAGCTGGAACACAGGAGGTGCCGCTGGAATCTGAGGAGAAACTTGTTTGCAGTGAGGGAGCCAGAGCCTGGCCCAGGCTGCCCAGGGGGCTGTGGAGTCTCCTTCTCTGGAGACGTTTCAAAGCCGCCTGGACGAGTTCCTGTGGGACTTGGTCTGGGTGATCCTGCTCTGGCAATGGGGGGATTGGACTGGAGGAGCTTTCGAGGTCCCTTCCAACCCCCAACGTTCTGTGAATCTGATTCCAGCAGGGTCAAGGGATCTTCAACCAGAGCCTGGGATCCTAATCCCACCTCCACCACTGCAGAGCAGAAATGAGAAGCGGGTTTT
This sequence comes from Todus mexicanus, assembly GCA_013389965.1. Lineage (NCBI taxonomy): Eukaryota > Metazoa > Chordata > Aves > Coraciiformes > Todidae > Todus > Todus mexicanus. The sequence goes on from WEIS01090153.1 coordinate 36,864, forward strand.
CATTATCTTCTCTCTTCCCTGCCCTTCCTCATCCCCTCCCCAACCCCTCTTGTCTACTTAGGGGAGAAGTTTTTTGACATCGACAGCGGCCGGAACGCTCCGCTCCACTCACCACCCACCGAGCACTACACCATCGTCTTCAACACCTTTGTCATGATGCAGTTGTTCAACGAGATCAACGCACGCAAGATCCATGGGGAGAGGAACGTCTTTGAATCCATCTACCGCAACCCCATCTTCTGCACGGTGGTGCTGGGGACGTTCGCAGCTCAGGTGAAGCTGTGGGAAGAAGATGGTGGGGCTGGGAGGGGACCATGCCACAGCAGGACCTGTGTCTGCTGCACTCACTGCCCGCAGCTCTGTTCTGTCCACTTATTCTTCTCCAGCAGCTTCTTGGTGGCACAGGAGCTGAATATTGGGGTCTAAAGTGTGTTGGGAGGTGCCAGGGTTGAGCAGAGCACCTCTAGTGTTCTGTAGAGTCACTAGTCTGGATATGAGGTCCTCGCTTCTCTTGTGATCTCGGGGAAGAGGGGGAAGATGTGTGACTGTAGGAGACCTTTTGATCCCATGGCTGCAGCCCTTGGAACTCCCTGGTGTGTGACTTGTTCTCTCCTGTGCTGTAGATCATCATTGTGGAGTTTGGTGGGAAGCCGTTCAGCTGCTCTGGGCTCACGCTGAGCCAGTGGTTCTGGTGTATTTTTATTGGAGTGGGAGAGCTCCTCTGGGGCCAGGTAAGAGCCAGTCTGAAAAGCAAACCACGTGCCTCCAATGCCACAGCGTGCTGGCAGCCCAGCCTCTCCCTTCCTGCTGCCTCACAGCCCTTGTTCTCCCCGGTATTTATTCAAAGAGGCTTTGGAAGGGGGGTGATCATGGAATCACAGAATGGTTTTGGTTGGAAGAGACCTTTAAGATCAATGAATCCACCCGTTCCCCCAGCACTGCCAGGGCACCACTGCCCCGTGTCCCTCAGCACCACATCTCCACGGCTTGGAAACCCCTCCAGGGATCAGGGGGACTCCACCCCTGCCCTGGGCAGCCTGGGCCAGGCCTGGGCAACCCTGGACAGTGGGCAAGAAATTGTTCCTCAGCTCCAACCTAAACCTCATCTGGCTGGGGCAACTTGAGGCCGGTTCCTCTTGTCCTGGCGCTTGTTCCTTGGCAGCAGAGCCCAACCCCCCCTGGCTCCAAGCTCCTGAATTTCAGGGAGTTGTGGAGAGCCAGAAGGTCTCCCCTGAGCCTCCTTTGCTCCAGGCTCAACACCCCCAGGTCCCTCAGCCGCTCCTCACTACACTTGTGCTCTAGACAAGCACATGCTCCATCCCAGCACCACACCAGCAATGAGGAGCGGCAATTGCTGACCTGCTCCTCATTCCCACCCTGCTTGCAGCGGGGCACATGCAGCAGTGGAATGTCTCTGCTGCATCCCTGGCATCTCTCGGCTGAGCCCAGGCAGCTCAGTGCTCCCCTTGGTCAAGGCTGGCAGTGGCTCCGTGCTGCCACAGCCTGCAGGCTAAGGAGCTGCTCTCTCCCTGCCTCTCCCCAGATCATCTGCACTGTCCCAACCAGCCACCTGAAATTCCTGAAGGAAGCTGGGCACGGCATCACCAAGGAGGAGATCCCAGAGGAGGAGCTGCCCGAAGACGTGGATGAGATCGACCACGCGGAGATGGAGCTGCGGCGCGGGCAGATCCTGTGGTTCAGGGGTCTCAACAGGATACAGACGCAGGTACCGTGGGGCAGCGGGTGCCGTGGGCCTCTTCTCTCTCTCTCTTTTTCTTTCTCTTTCTTTTTCTCCAGGAGCTCTGTCTGCAGTGAGGTGACGGATGCTGCTTGGAGGATGCCATCACCTCCTGGGCTAGACTTCTCCTACCACCTGTGCCTTTCTGGCTCTGCCTTGGTTGGGGATCCAGGACAGCCTGGCTTTTGGGGATGGCTCGGGGTGGGGGGAGGCACCGGTCTGGTCTGCTGCAAAGCTCGGTGTCCTGCAGCCTGAGGCCAGGCTGGTCTGCAGGAGGCTGGACCTGCTGCTGATGGGCACCTTACATGGTAGAAGAAGGGGCTCAGAAGCTGCAGGGGAGAGCACGGAGCCACCCTGTTGTGCAGAGGGACAGATTTGAAGCTGCTCTTGGTCGCTGCTGGGGTGCTGCTCCCAGTGGGGAGTGTGCCCAGGAGGGATCTGCCTGTGTGACCATCTCTGGTCTCGCTCTTCTGCTGCTCTCTGTCCTTCCTGATGGCTCTTTGGCCAAGGGCTTTTGCCACCTCTCCCTGCCAGCTCGCCAGGCTCCTCAGGGGCCCCTGGCACGCAGAGCTGCTGTTTCCTTCTGTTCCTCCTCCTCTGGCTCTCTGACAAATGGAGAGGAGTGAAATGGCCCAGACCGGGACCGCAGTGAGCACAGCAGCCGTGCTGTGCCATGGTGACTTCACTTCTTTGTGAGATGTTGCCTTGATGGTTTCACGGTGAGGTTCAGCCTTGGTTCCCTGCCCATTGTGCGTGGTGAGGGGTGGCCAGGCTCTTCTGGTTGCTGGTGCTGTGGCGGGGCTGAGCTGCCAGCTCGGTCTGGTTCATTCACATGAAGGATGTGCTGGGAGTGCTGGGCTGTTTCCAAAGCAGTCCAGATGTGTTGGAGGCCTGGTAGGTATGAACGGCTGCAGTATCAGCAGCCAGGCGTGTCCTGGAGCCTCTGGGGTATCTCCTGGCAGCCGTGGTGGACCTGGGCTGAGCGAGCTCTTGCTCCTGCAGCATGAAAAAACACTCCTGGACACTGGCACATCCTGGAGCCTCTTTAGCAACTCCTCTCCTGGCTGTGGTGCCCTGTGCTCGGAGCAGAGCAGTCAGCAGGTCCAACCAGAACATCTCGGGGCTTCTGGCCCAACTCGGTGTGTCTCAAGTGAGAGTGCAGAGCCCAGGGCCAGGAGAAGAGGATCCCTCTGCGGAGGGAGGTCAAACTCAAACTGGGGAAGGAGCGAAGCAGTGTGTAAATACCCCTCCAGGGTGAGCTGGAGCTGCACATGGGTCTGGAGGAGGAACCCCTTCCCCAGGAGCAGCGCGGGCAAGCCGGGGTGGCACACAGCTCTGTGCTCTGCCTGGCACCGGGCTGAGGCCAGTCCAGCTGCAGCGGGTCTGGGAATCCACCACGGCTCCACCCTGGTGCTGCTCCACCCTGGTGCTACTCCTCAGTTCCTCCGGCCTCATTGCACATCCACAGAGTGACTGTGGCCACCACCAAAGGTGCTTCGTTGCTCCATCCCTGCCTCCCCTGCCAGCTCTGCTTCCGAGTCCTGCGCAGAGCCTGGGAGAGGGGCCGAAAGACCTTCCAGCACGGTCGGCTGCCGTGGGAGCTGCGGGCTCGTGGTGTGTCCGAGGATTTGGCACTCCAACTGTCCATCCCCTGGGGCTGAGGGACCAGAAGCCCTTTCCCAGTGCAGTTTTCTGGCCCACCAGCTGCCGGCTCTCACCTCTGCCCACCCTCTCTTTCTCTGCTCCTCCTGCAGATTGTCGGGATAACCCGAGGTGTTGCCTCTATCGCTCCCACCCGCTGCAGGCTCTGTCTTGGTGGTGGGGTAAATCCTGCCCCTCTCGTGCCTTCGAGAGCGAGGCAGAGGCTGGAAGCGACCTCTCCTTTGCTCCCAGTAACACCAGCCGAACCCGGTGTGGGTTTTACAGGGTGGGGGGGCTCTCTCCTCCCTCTTCCCCCCTTCTCCATCCGCCTTCTTCCTTCCTGTCTGTGTGTCTGCCCAACCTCCCTGCTCCCTTCCATCCCTGACCCCTCTCCCTGTCTCTGGCCGGGGCGACGCTATCTCACTCTCTGGTTCTTTACAGATGGACGTAGTTTACACATTCCAGACCGGCGCCTCCTCTTTGCAGGGAGCCCTCAGGAGACAGCCTTCCATCGTGAGCCAGCACCACGATGTAAAAAATGTTTCTAGCCCAACCCATGTAGCTCTTTCCTCCGTCAATTCCACTCCCACCACTTCTGCTGTTGCTGCTGCTGCTGCATCTCCTACTGCGGGCAGTGAGTGATAGTCTATTACAATGCATGACTTCTAATAACCACAGAGAGCACCTGCACCAACCTAACCCAGCCTGTTTTCTCTCTCTTGAAACCTTGACTTGCACACTGATTGCCAAAGTGAGAAGGATGAGGAGGGAGAGCGTTGATTGTTTTTTTATTTAAAGAGAAAAAAAAAAGGAGAAGAAAATTAGGGTTTATGCTGTTGCATCTTCAACAAGTTTACGATCCTTTCTGGTCCTCCCCTCCACCCGTTCCTTGTTGCTTCCTCTGTTTTTAGCTGCTCTTCTCCTCTGTTGCAGGACTGATGTGTGAGTCCCCCCTCCTGAGGGGTGCAAAAATGGGTGGTTCTTGTTCAAAGGACCATGTGTTGATGAGCATTGCTGCGAGAAGGGCACGCTGAGCCCCAAAGCTGCCGTCTCTTTCCACTGCGGCTCTGCCCAGCCCCAGGATGCCCCACGAAGGCAGGGATGGGCAGAGCCGTTGCTTTCCCAAAGCTGTTTGGAGGCAGAATGACCGCTCAGACCTTCCCAGTGTGTTACTGGGATCGTCTGAGCTGCGGTGCTGGGCTGCCCGTGTGTTCTCTGCCTCTTGCACGCGTGTGAGAAGGGCTTGTTTGCTCCTGCCTTGGTTGGGAGGCTGGATGGTGTGGGAGAGCAGCCGGTTACCGAGGCTCAGCCACCTCGGAGCTGCTCAACCTGCTGTTTCCGAGCTGGCTTGTGAGCAAGAAGCCTCCCCCGTCCTGCCTGCCGACTTGCATGCTGTGTGAGACAGAGCTGAGCGAGCCTGTGAGCCCTTTGCTGCCCTGGAGCTCTGCAGGGACAGCTCAGGGCTCCGCTGGTCCCCGGTGTTGCCGGAGCATCGCTGCCCCGTTGCAGCAGCTCGTCGGTGCCCGGCGTGTTCCGCGCACGTTGGGTCTCGGCGTGTGCAGAGACGCGCGACTCTCTGCACGCAAACGGAGACGGAAAACACGGCTCTGCTGAAAATTAACAGCAAAGCTGGA
>WEIS01090156.1:0-34289 GCA_013389965.1 Todus mexicanus
GGCCGGGGGGAGCCCCTCCTCCGGCCGGGGAGCGGAGGCAGCGGCTGTGCCCCCGGGCTGTGCCCCCGGGCTGCCAAACCCTGCGAGAATGCACAAAATACACCAGCCCCGGCGTGGCTGCCAGCGGCACACGTTGAGTTTGGAATGCCTGGTTTCCTCGGGGTTTTTTCCTTCCTCCTTCCCTCCCCTGGCTGGTTGTGAGCGAAGGGTGATGTGAGGGGCAAAGGGCTCCCGAAAGCTGTCTCCTGCTTCCCCTCGGATCAGCCTCTGGCCGCTGTCCTCCTTGGAAGACCAGGGAAACCCTCCCTTTATTATTATTATTCCTTGGAAGATCAGGGAAACCCTCCCTTTATTATTATTATTCCTTGGAAGATCAGGGAAAGCCTCCCCATTATTATTATTATTGTTATTATTCCTTGGAAGACCAGGGAAACCCTCCCATTCTTCTTCTTCTTCTTGTTATTATTGTTGTTATTTCCATGTGTGCCGTCCCTCCTCCCCACCTCGCCGTGCCCGGCTGGTTGGCGTTACCTGGGCTTGACTCTGCCTGTCGTAGGTAGGGGTGAAGCTGTGAGTTCTGGTGGCTCGGATTGAGACTGGGAGTGCTTGATGTAAAATGGTTACAGCTCTGTTTCGTTGCTATTGATTCCCCCCTTTTTTTTTTTTTCCCCCCCCCCCCCCCCCCCCCCCTTCCTTAATGTATTTTTAGAAACCTGAATGCGGAGTATGTTCTTGTGTGCCGTACGTTAGAGAGCAGCTCAAATAAAGCAGATACATGGAAAAGCCCAGCAAGTACAGCAGCGTTTCCACGCGCAGGGTGCCTGAAGCCTGAGCACCTTTGCGGGGTTTAGCTGTTAATATTAATGGCTTAGTCTTTGTAATTCACATCATACGGAAACTAACTGCTGGAACTGAAGGTTTACTGGACCTCACAGCGCTCCAAAGTCATCTTTCTCAGGCATCTGAAAAATAAACCTACTGAACTTCTGTTAAGAGGAAAGGCCAGTGTTGGTCTGAGACTCCTCCACCTAAAGTTGCTTTGTTTTTGTTTTTGTTTTTTTTTTAAAGGCAAGCACTCTTGTAAATAAGGAGTAGTAAAGTATGGCTTTAGTCAGTGACTACTTAAGTGTCGTCTGAAGTAGGCTTAAGATCAGCAAATTTCTAGAGGAAACAAAGTCTGTAACACATCTTGCTTCTATCTATAAAGAAAGGGAGGGAAACAAAAAACCCCCAGCACTGAGATTGATGCCAAATAGAAAATCAGTCCTTATCCCAAGAAGTAACTTGCCCAATGTAACCCACAAGCTTCCTAAATCTCTGTTATTTTGCCTTCATGGGGGGGTCCTTGAGCTGTGGTCTCTTAGTCAATGTGAAGCAGGCCTGCTTCTCCTCTGGTACTCATTTAACACCAGCGTAACTTCATTAACTTTAATGGAGTGGATTTGCATTAATGCAAAAAGTAATCGAGAAGCCCGTGTTTTCAGAAGGGCTCCTCTGGTAGTGACGTGCCGAGCTGTGATTCCTTCTCTCGTCAGACCCAGTTACGCCACCCTTACTCACGCTGAGTGGTACTTTACTGCGCAAGCACTCCCTGAGATGCCTGTATGACTACTTGTGTACTGCAGGACCAAGCTGGGTGAGGTAGAGTGGTGCTCGTTTTTTCATAACTATTTTATTTTGTTTTCCCCTTCCTGTGAAATAAGACTATATCGGATAACTATTTTTCCTTGGGTTGTGAAGAAAACTTCTGAGGATTAAATGTAAAGCTGCTCCGTTAAGTGACTGTACCAAAAAACCCCTCTTGTTTAAGACTTCAGTGCTACCAGGGGAACAGGCAGGTAAGTTTTTCTCTGTGTTTAGCCTTCCCTTGTTGTTATGGAAAGTAGGAAATAGATTGTTGAAATATTCATTATCATGTCCCAAAATTCCTACGTGTGGTGATCAGGTTAGAGTTGGTTGGGGGTTTTTTTCCTTCCTTTCCTTCTCCAGAACCTCCCCCAAAAGTTCGCATCGCGTTGTTTAAATGTTCGCTGTCGAAATCACTGGCAGCAGGATCAGGCCCTCGGTTGTTTTTCTTTAAAGCGGTTGATAATGACTTGGATGTGATGTTGTAGCAAGATAATATTATCTGGTGTGTCCACAGCTCGGATCCGCGCTCTTGTTACAGGCTCAGAAGAAAGCTCTGTACTAAGCAGCCTGTAAAGAAAATATGTCTAACAAAGCAAAACTGTCTTCTGCCTTTATGGCCATATTTATGAATCTCTTGAAAGTTTGCTTGATACTCTTTCAGAACAAAACACGATTCTTTCGTGTTTGTTTCATGTTTTCACTTCCTCGTATGACTGTGTTCATTGCTAAGCTTTTGTGTCACTGATTGAGATGTTATTGTAATTAACATTAATTATGCAAACTAGACTGGTTTTTAGAGGCTCTCCAACTCTGTATTGATACTGTCAACTTGTTTGTTTGCTGAACAAAAATCCACACATTTCACCGTTCTCAGAGGAAATAGATTAACTGGTTCCAAATTAATACAGGCATGGGAAAACCAGAGCAAAATGAAGCTATTTTAGCTCAAACGGCACACTGACTTTGGTCAGAGATGGTGACTACAGTGCTGCTGGATCCGAAATATCAAGGCAGGGTAAAGTGGGAGAGCAAAAAAAGGTACTAGGTAGAGCTATTCGGGGAGAGAGTTTACACTATGGAGTTCCACGACGTTCTTTCCAGATAGACAGGACTAGATTAATTGTGCCAGATTCTGCAGACCCTAATTGAGCAAAACTCTCGTGGAGCTGTCTGCTTGGTGGTGGACTGCTGAATTTGTTCGAGAAATGGGGGAAAGGATGTCAGAGTTTACTTCGTTAATTATTTAGGACATTTGGATTTTAGACTCAGAGAAGATACCTGTCTTTAACGTGGTTTAGAAAGTGTTCCAGGTTGGGGTTTTTTAAAGAAGAATATTAAAAATGTCTTTGAAATCTACATTAACTTATAAAATGTTCCCTATAGCGATGGTAACATTCTGCAATTTTTTGGTAATGTTAGTTATAGTGATGCTTGCAAAAGTCTCTACGTCTCATTCCGTATCACCCCCTTGAAACACTTCTGAGCTGAGAAGGGTTTTAGAATCTCTCCCTAGAAATCATAATTGTTGCGCTATGTATATATTCTATCGCTTCTCTTAGGAAGAAAAAACCCAACAAACATAGGGATGGGGAGCAGAGTTTAAATGAGAATTTGTTGTCACTATATCAAAGCTGAAAATATACGCGGACTGGCAGATTATTCCCAATCTTAAAAATGAAGTCTCTGATTTCCCATTTAAATAAGCAAAATTTGGTTTGCAGTTTGCTTTGGGTAACAAAAGAGGGTGTTTTTTTTGTTGTTTCTACTTTTGGTGCAGTGGTCCTCTGGAAAGTCAGAAACAGCGCCCTGGGGCTCGGTGAAGTGGAGGGTGTATAATTATATGGGAACGCTCCACAGCATTGGTGAATTAGCATCAGCAGCTGGGTGAGTTTAAGATGTAGAGGTGGTGTTATGGAAATCAATAAAATGCTGATTTCTCCTTCGTATTGCAGATTCCACGTTAAAAGGCAAAGATGCTATTTGTTTGTCTGCCTTTCACGTAGGCTTGCCAAACCATTAGTTGATTTGGAAAGGCATGTTTTTCAGTTCAGACAGTGAGTAGCCAGATTTTTGTTGTGTTATGTTTTTAAACTCTTTTAAATCTTTATTTATTAGATTGTCTGTCTTCCAGAAATCACGCTAATGTCCTAGCCTCCAAGTGGCTTCCAATGTGTCTGTTTGTCAGCAGAGGCAAGAGTGAAGGTCACTTATTTTTCTTGTGGTGTGCTGGGGTGGCAATGTTTGTTGTGGCCTGACTCTCTGTGTTCCTGATATTCCCATTTCTGCCTTAAATTAAATTACCTCGAGTGTTTGGAGGGTTCTGATGAGATGTACTGAAATCCACGGTGAAAATAGAAGAGAAATAGTGACCTTAGCTGTTTTCAGAGCTGTGAGTCAGGAGGGCTGATATTAATCACTGTAAGATCCGTAATATGCATTGGCCTTTATTTCTTTGTCTCAAAGCTTCTCCTGCTTTTATACCAGAAAGACAAGTAACCGGATCATTCGTCACATTAAGCACTTACAGAGAAATGACAGATCGACAGCCTTATGTTGCACACTGTGTAACAAGTACGATGCATTAAGTTCTGATGATTTATAGAAAATGTTTTAATTGGGAGGAGCAGTAAATGGCAATGGCTGTCTTCTAATCCCAGGTCTTTATTCTTTCTTTTTTCTTCCTTCTGCTTGAAATTAAACTTCAGTTCATAAACAGATTATTTCAAAATATCTGTGTGCTGTGACCCTTGAAATACTCGGAAACATTTTATTCCACCTAAGATACACTAAGGGCTTTGGGGGAACCTGGGAAACCTGTCTGCCTCAGTGGCGTAACTGATGGTGATCCGGTGGCCTTTATGGAACTAGGAAGATCCAGCGCAGCAGCTTCTGTTTTACGACGTGTTAGCAGTGTACATACAGAGTTCGGATATCGTGAGGCGTGTGGAGCATATTCTTTTATGAATAGAAATGGTTCAAAATGCTGAAATTGTGATGCAGGCAACAGGAAAAGGTCAGCAACTTGGAAAATTAATAATATGGCTTGTGTTGACATTTCAGAGGGAACTCTGATGGGGGCGTGGTTCCAGCAAATGTAAACTTGTGGGTCCGGCCATACAGATAAAATAGCCTTTCTCTTATCTCTTTGGTAACCCAAACCTTTTTACTGAGAAACTGGCAAAATTATGTTGATGTTCTCCCTATGCTTCATTATTTCTGCTAATCTCTAATTAAATAGAGACAGCGAGGGCCAGCGTGGTGCTTGGATTGCTCAGCTACAGCTTAGAAATGACACTCTGCTTTCTAATGATTATGAGCAGGTGAAGTCACAGGAAGGGCCGGGGAGCTGGAGTATAACGTTGCATGTGAATAAGTCCCCGATTCTGTAATAAAATATTTGCCTGTAGTTGTAGTGATCCACAGTACTTCGCATCTCTGTCATTGCTGTGAGCATCGGGTTAAGGACAGGTTAAGAACACAGAAATGGAAAAAAACCCCCAACAAACCAGAGATGAAGAGGTCTCATCTGAACCTGAACAAAACTTGTTTAGCTCCTACCATGTGGAATAGGGAGGACGGTCCCAAGAAATGACGAGGATAAAGTCTTTCATAACTGTAAAACTACGGTAGCGATGGTGACTCTGAAAAAGTAGCTTCTAAATAGAGACGGAATTGTAGGCACTTTGCTGTCTTCCTGAGCTGTTACTAATGTAGTTAAAACATTAATTCTGAGAATTAGTGCATTCAGAGCCTGGATTCTTCCTCTTTAAAATTTGAAAATCTATATTCATATATTTACCATGGGACAAAATAAAACACTGCTTATCCAAATGCAGCATTCTCATTAAAAAAAAAAGCATCCCCTCTCCCCCCCCGTTTTGTTGTAATGAAGTCAGCTGTTCCCGTGGATGCCTTTTTTTCAATGTTAGTGATCATTTTTTGATTTCCTTTCCTCTAAGTATCTTTTCATTGTCTGCTTTCCTTCTTTGTGTCCTACTGAATTCCTTTTCTGTCATTGTTTTTGATTCCTTCCACTTCTTCCCAGCCAATTTTTTTTTTTCCCATTTGTTGTTGTTCTTTCTAGTCTTAATCAACTCCCGGCATTGCTGCTTGCTTACAGAATCACGTTAGCAGCTCCAAATAACACCTCTCTACGCAGGGGACAAATAAATAGTAACTGATCCTTCCTTAAAAAGCTTTCAGTGGGAATGTGCAAATCTGGGGGCCTGGCATCCAGCTCCTGCTTTTTGTGGCCCACGCTTCTTGCTTTTCGCGTGGAGAGCGGTTGTGCTGCTGTCATGCAGTGCTAGGGCACGCGTTGAGGTATTATATGCCAGTAATATTTAGTGTCCTCTGCTCTTGGCAGAGGAAGAGGTTCACCACCGCTGGCCCATCGTCCAAGAGGAAAACGTGAAGGGAGAGCCTGTTAGAGGTGTGACGTGAGCTGCTGCAGTCATCCAGAAGGAGTCAGGACCACAGCCAGGAATAATAACCAGGTGTCATCAGCTTCAGACACGTGCCCTGTGCTCTTGCAAAGCTGCGTTTTTTGCTTCTTCATTGTTGAGCTCATTTCCACTTATTTATTTTCAGTCGTTCTGGTTCTGTTTATTTGGCCGTCTTCTCTGTTTTAGTCTTGTTTTGTCTTTAATATGTCATGGCTACCAGTGACCTCTCAGACTGCATCGCAGGCATGTTATTAAGACTTAGTGGGTTTTCCCTCATCCTGTTCTGGAATATTTGGCCATGGATGAAGAAGTTGAGGTCAGAATCAGGGCCTCTTATCTACGTATATGTTGAAGGTACCAAAATACTCTTTAAGAAGGCCAAAAAAAAAAAAAGTCAGCCCCTCAAGATATGTGAAGTTATAAAAGCTAATATTTGGTTTGTTATACAATTTGAGAACTAAGATATAAAACAAGATAGGTTTTCTGTGGCGAAGTAAAGTAAAAGGCACAGCTTTTTTAAGAGAACCCTGAAACTATTACACGTTTTTAGAGGAATACACCAATCCTCTGCTGAACCTGCTAATTTGGAGGTTTTGGCAGCTAAGTGGCTCTCCTTCCTCTGAGAGAGAATGTATCTGATAATAAAGTTTCTAAACAGAGCTGAAGTCTCAAGGCCTGGTGGTGATGGTAGCTACTGCCTGATATCATTGGAAAGAGGGAGCAGCCAGATATGCTGTGGGGAAAACGCCCAGGAGCAGAGCATCCTTCCAGCATTCAGCTAACACAACGAGGCTGTTTTACCTGCCCGTTGATTTGGCATATTTTTAATTTATTCCCCATTTTCGGATATTTAGGTGCAAATTCCTAGGGAAAGGCTTTTCAGATCGCCAGATTTTTGTGGCATTCTTACCTTGCAAAGTCCAAAAGAGAGAGAGAGAGAGAAAAGTATCTTGGGTATGGTCTTTACTCTCCCCCTGCCATGTTCAACATGAGGAAGTCTTCCCTTGTTCAGAATAAAAGCTGTGGTGATCCATTTCCTTTGCTGTGATAATCTATTGCCCGAATGTCCTAGCAGCGTAATCTGATTGTGGTTCTCAGAGAGCTCTCATATCACTCCTATAAAACAACAGTGTTTGAAATGTTACAATCTGAGAAATCCAGAGCTAAAGTGCTTACAGCAGCGACTAATTGCGTGCTAGTGAGTATTACTGTCTTCCTGATTTACGTCCCTCATTGGCCAAGACGATGAGTTTTTTAACATATTATTTAACCAAGGTGGCAGTGCTCTGGATTTAAATTGCTTCTTGTGTGGTTTGTTTTTTTTTGTTGTTGTTCTCCCTCCCCAGTGTGGGGTTCAAACCTCCTTATTAGTTTGGGAAAGTCACAGATCCAGATTCCTTCTGCAGCTGTTGCAGCATGAGTGAGCAAACTGCGTTAGGGCTTCTTTCAAGAACTACAAAAGTAGCTTGTGCTCCTCACCCAAGAAAAGTTAAGAATCCTAATTATCTCTGGGGCTTCTCTCTGTTTTGTATTGGGGGTTTTTTTGGCGGTGTGTGTTTGTTTCATTTTCTTTTTCCTTTCCCTTTCTTCCCTGCTTGAACTCTGATTCTGAAGGAGTTGGAGCAATTACCCAGCCTGTCTTACATCGTTCCATTCGGAAGAACATGGGATGGGAAAGAAGGTTTGCATTGGACTGCAGATGTTCTCTCTAGCCCCTTGACCATCCCCAAGTCACATTACTTCAACCTGAAAAACAACAGAGGAAAAATTCCCACTTCAGCCTTTTTTTTTCCTGGCTTTGATGAGAGATTGAGGAAAAAATCCTTTTACAAAGAAAGGAAGTGGCGTAGGTGAAAGCATCTAGCACTCGTTCAGAAAGGGTCACCACCATGGGGCTGCTGCTAAGAAGGGTTACCAAATCCTCCCAGCTTCTGCACCAGGCTGCTGTGAAAGGCTCCTGTGAAATGAAGTCGTATAGCCAGTGTGCGCACGCGTATTTCTGAAGGTTATGCTGGATTTCTGCCATGCCACAAAACTGATTGGAATAATTTATAATAAAAAGTGGGGCATGGATTTCAGAAATGGATGATGTGATGTGGGAAGGAGGGAAGCATGTGGCAGGGAAGGCAAAGCTGAAGGTTTTCCTTCAGTGAATATACCCTAAAGTGCAGATTTTCTACCGTTGTCTGTATGAAGAAGCTACTGCCCTAACTTGTTGCCAGGGATGACAGCTGTATGCTTGTATTAATATATATATTCTGTGCTTATACATTGCTGTTTGTTTATTTACTTGCAGTAGGACTCGGGATATTCCAGGTACTTTCCAGGTCTTTACGGAAAATCTTTGTTTCAAGGACTTTGCATATCTGAGAGAGGCCAGAAGAAGGTAAATAGGTGGGAATTTACACATTAGTGCTAAGAAGCCAAATGAGATTCACAGGACGAAGGACCCTTGAGGAGCGTGAGTGTGTGGCAAAGGGGCTGTTCAGCTGAGGTGAGGAGGAGGATACATGCGGTGGCCTCCATCAAAGAAACAGACACTGTGCAGACAAGTGCTCTGACTGCCAAGCCTTCTGTCTGTCCTGCATTTATCAGCCATCTAGGCCTAGTAAATGTGCCCGTTTTAGTCCCTGGTGTGTCTGGAAAGAAAAGAGATCCTTTGCTTTGCTCTGCATTACAAGTCAGTCCCTGGTCAGTTTAGAGCTCCTGACACCTGATCCATCTCTTGGATGCTTTCCCCTGTATTTGTCATGGTGCGATGTGATGGTTCTGCAAGTGGAGTTATTCTGTCATGTTCAGCGCAGAGAAACGCCGTGGAAATGAGAAAACAGGGGAGTGAGGCGCGGGAGGTGTGTGCGTGCAACATGAGGCTTTGACAAGGCCGGTGAAAAGTAGCGTCGGGGTTTCGCACGTGTGTTCCTTGGGGCACAAAGTGTCATCGTCTTCAATTTTTGCTGCGATTAAAACCCCTGAGCATGTCTGTAGCACAAAACAGAAAACAGAAGAGAATGTTTTCTCTTCAGCTGTCATTCTAGCATTGCTTATGAGCATATGAATCATTCCTCCTCCATCTGGAAGGATGAGATGCGGAGCTCTTTTCTAAGGAGGTATCTAACGTACATCCTCGTAGCAGCCAGCAATTGGCATGACAAAAGGGTTACAGCTAGTGGCTGGCACTTTTCCCATCCATCTTGCCACTGGAAACATAATGCCTTTGCAATGTGCTTGTTCTTCAGGCACCGGCGTGCGGAGCGAGTCCCCGGGACACGCAAACAGAGCAGTTGCACGTTTCTCGCTTTTGTTTGTGGGGCCTCCCCAGCGGCGCGAGAACTGGGAAGTGGGAGTAACGGCAATTAGCTGTTTTTCTTTTATTAGAGCGTGACATTGAGTGGATGGGAACAGTGGGGTACTCAGGGAATGTCCCCAGGTATGGGAAGATGAGCCGCAAGGTATCTCCGACTGCCAGCGGAACATCGAGTGTGGGAGGAGACCTTGTTTTGCTTCTAACCTTCTAGGCTTTGCCTGGGACAAGGCCGGATGTGAGTACACAAGGGAAAAAACCTGATTTTAAGAAATGTCATACATTGTTCATGTGAACTGGCTACCTGGTATATATTCTGTCCTTCACTTAATTTGCAAGATGACCAAGGCCCTGACTCAGTTAATGCTGTCTCAGGAGTTCCTGTGATGTCAAGAAGGAATTTTATTGCTCATCTATTTGTAGAGGGCTGTTTAATGTAGTGTCAGAATGAACAGTAGAAAGAAGGGCCTCTTAATCTCTGCTCTGCTTTAGCAAACCTGTTGTTATCTTTCTCTATTGCTGAGCATGACGGGAAATGTCCTCATCTTGCAGCAGTCAGCAGCTCAATATGCAATTCAAACCAGAATGTAGAAGCTGGATGTTCTGCTGAAGCTCCTTCAGGCACTCACCAAATGCATGCCCATGGGATTGGACATGGATTTGCTGCTTCCTTCTTTTGAAGGACTGCTGGAGATGAGGTAGAGGAGAGTTTGGGATGTACTGCCTGCCCCCAGGGCCTTTGCTGCATTTAATGAGCTGGTGTTTGGACCAGTTGTTCTCAGAGCTGGGACCAGTGGCTCTTCCTCCCTGGGCAGTGCCTGTGCGAACAGGAAGAGCCTCTCTGCTCTCCATTCCTGCTCTGCATTTTAACCACTGTCTCTTCTGCAAGGCAGGTTCATTTCAGCTGCAGGAGCTAAGAATCATCTCTCCATCTCATGCAGGAGAGTCTGGATGTTTAGGGCACTGCTCCTGCAAGACCTCAGCCTACCTGGATTGGGATGGGGATAGCAGGGAGAAAAATCATCAGTCTGCCTCACCTGTGGGAGTTAAGTCCTGCTCTGCTGCAGGGAAGATACAGACTTGTGGCCACTGCTGCTAGTGCCTTGTATACAAAGTGAGGAACTTTGATTTTTTTTTTTTTTTTTTGAAGGAGAGGTTCCTGTCTTAGTATGTGGATGGAGGAACCTCCTTTCTGCTTCTTTGCGATGGGTGGGTATAAGATGCAGCCCCATTCTTAACATCTCTTATTAGCTGACTCTAGACAGCAACATGATGAGCTCAAGGGTGCAAAGTACTGGCCTGTTCCCTGGAGTGCTTTGGGTTTGGAGGAGGAGATGGCTGATGAGGTCTGTCGTCTCTCTGCAGTGGAGCTCCTGTTCTGAGGTGAGAATGGCTGTGCCCCTTCAGAGCTGCTGTGACTGCAGCAGGGACTGTGAAACCCACCTGTACTGGTAGAGCTGAACATCGTATGAAAGACTTTACCAGTCTGCTCCCTCCCAGAGTGCTTTCAGGAGGATGCTTCAGAGCTGGGATGTGAAACGGTGCCGTAGAAAAGTCACTCTGCCCAGGAGAGTGGAGTACTCCTTGGTATTAGGGCTCAGTGCTGGTCTTTGCATCTGGGGAGAGCTTTTCTTTTGCTATGTCTGAAGCTTCTGCTTTTACCTTTCTTTTGATGCGTAGTAGCCTGGAGAAGACCCTTCAAGCGTGGATGCTTTGGTTTTTTTAGCTTCATGATTTATATTTATACTATAGTGTAATAAACAAGGTTAGCATTTCTGACTTATTTCAGGGTGGGTGCTTACGTGTGAAAAAGATCTGGATACGTTCATTCTACCATATTTCTTACCTGTGCCTGAGATATTACGTGGTCACAGTTGTTCCTGATATATAACGGCTATGGAAAGAAAATAACACTCCTCGTGCTCTTGAAAACATTTCAGTCGCTTGACCTGGGTAAGCAGCACAGTGCTAACAGGGATGAAGGGTGACCCACACAGTGTCTTGCTTTGAAAACTGGCTTCTAGATCCTGCAGAGCACGGTCAGCGAGTGGAGGTTGTTCACGTTGCACACTTCGCTTGTGGTGTCCAGTTGCAACATGCTCTGCGTATATAAGTTCAGTTCTGCTTTTCTTTGCATGACAGGTCAGAGTGCAAAGTCTGGAGACCCCTGAGGCAGAAGAATTGTGTTGCTGTGTGTGTTTGCATATGTGCACTCAGCAGGTGGATTTTCTCCTGTAACACATTTGATATCTTCCAGCCTGAGTCAGCTGTGGGTATTTCCACTTGCTGAGAGGCAGAAAACCAGGTTCTCATGGCCTCAATTCCACCTAATGCTCTATGCTTGAAGGCCACAAGTCAGCTGAAGGAAATAAAAGATACAGGGACGTAGGTGCAATTTAGGGCATGTGAATCTGGCTCCTCCTCTCCTGCGATACCTGTGTGCCATGAGCATCCCACATAGGAAGCTAGTACTGAGCTGGCCAGGCCAAGGACCATATTTTCACTTTACAAAATGTTTCTAGACATACTAAAGTGGACTTCCCACCTCTAGCCCAGGTCTAGTTTGAATTCTCAAGCCAATGCCACCAGTGTTAGGCAGAGCAAAGAACCTGATCCAAGCAGTGCTGCTTATTCCTGGAAAGGTCCTGACATCTCACAGCATATACACCTTCTGGAAGGTAACTGGGAGGGGTGGGGGAGAGGCCTGGAGCTATGCTGGTGCATGTGTTATTTTCTGGCTGTGGGGTTTGTTGTTGTTTTTGCTAGTTCTTTTGATTTTCCCTCTTAAAGTTTGAAAGCTTGCATTGCACTTGTGGCCCAGAAGGATCAGGCAATGATCTGTTCTGTCAGCACCACATAGATTGGTGTTGAATGAGGGGGACACTTGGGCTCTGGGACAAGAGGTGCTGAGGAGCGTGCTCAGCTGTGGGGGAACTGAGCCCTCCCAGGCTTCTTGTGGCCATAAAGAGTGTGATCTCTCATTGTGTTGGTCCTGGTAATCTCTTACTATCAATCATCCTCTTCTCATTTGGAAGAACTTTGACTTAATAGTAATGAGAGATACATCAGCTTGAGTAATTTCTGTTTGAAGATATTAAGCTCTCTCAACTCTGAGGAGTACCGTATCCTAAGCATTTGGGAGGTTCTGACTGTAATGCAGCACCATGCGTGGAATGATTCATTTCAACTATAGGGCCAGTTTAAATAGAGCTATTTAAGTATATGTTGCTGTTCCTCATACATCAAAAAGTGAAGTTCACTGTATAACGAGTTATCATGGGGCACCCCAGTGAGATAAAGAACTCATCATAGCTTTTGCAGTAAATGGCAATGTCATTAAAGGAAAGCAGACTTTTTGTCTTATCAGCTTAACTGGAAAAGCCAGAAATCTTGAGTGGAGATTTTTAGCGTGCTGACCAACTGGAATTTATTGTAATAAGAGCAAATTTCTGTTTGCAGAGGGTGTCTGAGATTTTGATTGGTGTGTGAGCCACATGGCCGTGGCGTATTTTCCTATCTCTGCCTTTCATGTAGGTAAGTGACAGCACCTGAGATCTGGTCCTGGAGGAGACCTTGTTACTAAACAACTTTCCAAGACTCAACACTTGTCATTAAAACTCAGTAGCGGTCAACAGAGCTGCATTTGGCAGGTGTGGAATTTTATCTTTTAAAAAAAACTTTTAATGGCAATGACTTGCAGTTATGTTGTGCTGGAGTTTTAAACTGTGCAAGGTGGTTTGACTCGTTTCTGTTCTCATTCAGGTCTTTACACAGAAGAAGCTGATTTCCAGGTTTGCTGGTTGCATGGGTGGGAGGTGGGGGTGACCAGCCCTGGTAGACAGATGTGTTAGGTGCTTGCTCTTTCACTGAGTTTTGCAACAAAGCCACTATGCTTGAATTTCCCTGTCTGCAGAACAATGATTGATCCTGCAGTTTGTAAAGATTTTTAAGAGGAATGATGTGCAAGATCCATGCCACTTTTTTTCCCTTCGTGGTGCTTATTTTAACTTACTGCTTTCAGTAAGTAGAATCATTGTACCACTGTGGTCTCGGTGATGGCAGGACACTGCGATCTGCCCATCTGCAACAGCTCTGCTGGAAAGGTCTAATCTGCAGGAGCCCTTGTTTGCTCTTAAGGATGAAATGCAATTGAGCATCTGGTGAAGTCTGCTCTGTGGTAGAAATTAACTATAAATATATACCTGGGGATTTTTTCATCATTAGCTTTAAATTGATTATTTCCTACCACTTGTAGGACTCCTAAAAACTGATTTTTCCCCTTCCATAAGGAAAAATACCAGTTTGCTGGGCAAATGCTGTGCTACAGGTAAAATGTGACAAGAATAATGCATGAGGAGCGGTGTGTGAAAAAAGACAGCTTCCTGCTCTGTGGGGTTTCTGATTTTGATTTGTTTGTTTGGTTGGTTCTCCCCCCTTCCTAATTACGTGGAATTAGAAGAATGAGCTGGTAGGATGTGAATGTTGCCATCCCATAATAAGAGTTGTGGTCATGGATGCCATGCAAGCATAAAGCTTGAAGAGACTGTGATGTGTTTTGAGGACCAATGAGGAATAATTCTGACCTGCACACAGCTTTCTTGGGTAGAAGGTGAGCTAAGGCAATGCCTACGAAGCCAGTGCCCAAAGCTGGAGTTGTGCTCCCTGTTCCAGCTAAACCAATACATAAACAAACCAGTTCACTTGATGTTCCCATTAATTTGGACTGCCTACCTTTCCAGTTTTTCCAGCTTGTGATTTGAGCAGAATGAAACAGTAGGAAAAATGACAGTCTGTAACTGGCTTGACTTGTCTGTCTCTCCCCAGAAAGCCAGTTTCTTTGCTACCACCAAAACAGGGCCTGGCTCCACAGCCATTGTTCAGGGCACCTGAGACTCCACAGCAAAATCATCTGCCACTGCCTAGAAAAGGGACAGCAAAGGAAAGCTTGCAATCCTTTGCCAGCTCATTCTGCGCCTCCCTACCTACTAAGGCTTTTCTCCACTCTACAAATGGTGTAGCAGCTGCAGCTTGAAAAATCTCTGGGGCTTTCTCCTCCCCTGGGGTATTTCACTGTATCCAGCCCTGGCACCTTTACAAGCACAGGCAGCAGAACCTGCATGTGGGGCCAGTGTCATGTCTGTGCCGAGCGTGCTGCTTCTGACAGCTGGGCTCTGCCTGGGTCTCCTTCCAGGATGGCCACAGCGCGTGAAGGGGGCTGGCCCATGGAAGGACGAGTTGTGTTGATCTTCTGACTTGAGGCCTTCACACTTGTCATGACCTTGAGCCTCTTGTCCCTGAAGATACTAGGGAATAGCACAAGTAAAAGCCTTTTNCTTCTTGGCCACCTGGGCACACTGCTGGGTCGTATACACCTGCTTGTCAATTAGAACCCCCAGGTCCTTTTCTGTCAGACAGCTTTCCAGCCACACTTCCCAAGCCTGTAGCATTGGATGGGGTTGTGGCTGAAGTGCAGGACCTGGTGCTTGGCCTTGTTGAAACTCATTCCATTAACGTTGGCCCATCGATCCAATCTATCCAGATCTCTCTGCAGAGCCTCCCTTTCCTCATGCAGATCAACACTCCCACCTAACTTGGTGTCATCTGCAAACTTACTGATGATACATTCTATGTCCTTATCAAGATCATCAATAAAGGTGATCTTGGTATTAATCCTTGATCCTGATTTTAATGGAGGACCAAACGCTTGGGTTGCTGAGGGATCTCTGGCACTGGTTGGAGTGGGCTTTCCCACTCTGTGCCTGTGAGAGAAGGGACATGGTAGGGAGAAGGAGACTGGGTATGTCTAATTTGATTGTGTAACTCCACCAGAGCACGCTCATGACGTGTGTTTCTGACTTAACCGTGAGCCACTGAAGCTGCAAAGCCCCTCCGTGTGCTCCCTGTTCCAGGAAGTCCTGACAAGCTTCTGGCTAAACGGTTGACAACTCCAGAGTCCCTTTGGTGTTTTGATGCCAGTAGAAAGAGAAGTTGGCAGTGGGAGTAATTTTTTTGGCATGTGTTGCTGACTGTGACCAAAAAAAAAAAGGCAGCTTTCTTGACCTGGCACACTGCCAAGGCTGTATGCAGGCTGGAGAACGCAGCCAGTGGTCTTTTTCTCATGCCTTGGGTCTTTTGAAAGAGATTTCTTTGGTATTGAAGTAGACCCTAACCTTCCAGGGGACCCCCTGGTTGAATTTGGAAGTCCGTAGCTGAGCTCCAAGACCTGCCTTCTCCTCAGGCTCACTTTACTATCATATTTTATACAGTTCTGCATGGAGCACTAGCATAGACTTTGATGTGCTGCATTCTTGCCTGTCATGAAGGGTCCCGTGCTTTTGTATGCTTCTTGTGTACCAGTGGATACAGCTGGTCAGCTCACCTAACAAAAGCGTTTCTTTTGTTTCCTTGCTATTGCTAGAAGCTGTTCTCGAGTATGATCCGCCAGGCAAAATAAAACAAAACCTGTGAATCTCAAACTCGGAATTTCAAAGAAACCAAGTAAGGAAATTCTATCTTTGGCAGCACCAAGGCCCTCTGACACGAAAGATCACAGCAGCGATGTCTTGAGACTTTGGAGATCAGGCGCCAGATTTCTCTTCTTGTACTGAAGGTTGCCAACCTCTGACCAAAAGAAAGAGGTGGGGGAGAGGGGAAGGAGGAAAGAGATATGAGTTGGTTTCATCGGAAAAAGAAAAAAGAATTTGTTGAAAACCTGTAGCTGGCATGAGCTTATGATTCAAAGTCTTGCAGGAATTGGCTGTGATCTCTTACACAGCTCACACGTTGTACCGGGATGGGTTTGCTGCTTGTTTGCAGCTGCCTTGCCTTTTAGCCTGGTGTGTGCACGAAGAGGAGGGAAGAGTGTGTCAGGTGGCAAGGGGCAGGAAACAATCTCCAACTGTGTGCCTCTAAGGGACTGACGTTCAACGACTGGAGTTGGGAGGGAACTGCGTCCGAGACCAGGAAAAAATAAACAGAGTAAATGAAGCCACTGGCGTTTAGTGTGCGGAGCAGAGTCTGGCAGGGGAGACACCAGCTGCAGGATCGCGCATCTTCCTGGCCTGAGTAATGTTGGGTCAGGTAATCACGAGAGGCTAAAATCCTCTGTGCTGGTTCTGAACGTGGCAGATGTGACAATCAAGATTGGCTGTAGGCTCCAGTGAGAGGAGTGGAGAGGACTGCCAACTCCCAGAAGGTGGTCTGAATGCTTTGTGTGCTTGCGGGAGGAATCCCACCTGGGAAAGGGGTGTTCCTCCTCCTTTAGAGGGAACCTAAATATCAGCTGAGACCGTTTGCTCTAGCATTACATAGCAGTGTAAAACTCGTCTTTTTTTTTATTTCCTATTATTTTTGAATAGCTAGCAAATTGGGGAGTAGTGATAGAAGTGATTAGTCATGATTAACAGTGGTGCTTTTGATTTTGTGGCTGCACCAGAAATGTGTATTTGTTTGGTTTGAACTGAAAGATGAACAATATCTTTTGGTAACATTAAAAAAATAAAAAAGATTTTGGGTAATGGTAAACTCAAGTATTTTTGATTGTCTAAACTCCTTTAGAAAATTGTTTTCACTTACTTACTCTTTAACCTAGTTTTAGAGAAACGGGAATCTTAAGGGCTCTTCATTGAATTCAAGTTTATTTCAGTCCTCCCGAATCCGCATTTTACTGAACATAAGATGGGACAGCTTCACCTGCCGAGGGAAAGGGAGCTGCAGCCCCCCAGCTGCTCACTCCATTAGCAGCTGGAATCTCTCCTGTGGCAAGGAACAACTGCTCAGCTCCCTTATCCAGAGCAGTGCTGTGCACACCCTTGAAATACTTCTGCAGACCAGAGACCTTCTCAGTGTTTGTAACAGACAGATAAAACTGAAAGTCAATCACAGTGAGAAATCGGGATGGTTTAATTTTTATTTTTTCCAAAGACCATTATGGATATGGAAGACAAGTGAAAATGATTCCCCAATGAAAAAGCAGTAAAAGAGCTGAAGAGCACAGCTAGACAAAGGTCAGAGTGCATAGCCTGAATGCAGACAGAGGCTAAACCTGTTTGTAATGTGTACAGAGAAGCAGTGTGAATTGAAGGTGGCCAACCCAAGGAATATTGCCATGCATAGAAAATACCTATATATGTAGATAATACATGCAATCATACGTTCTGAAAGCTTGTCATCAGAACAAATTGCAAAGCACAGAACGTACCCAGGAGTTCTAAAAAATGTAGCTGGAGAACATAACACCAAGATCACCACAGGAACAGTGTTCCTTAGGGGGTCACTGTTTAAAGCAACCCTTTAAGGTTCTGCAATGCATTGGCAAGCAAATTCCCAGAAAGTGAATTTCCAGATAGGTGCTGGAGCTAGGCGCGGTGAAATTTCAAGCCCATGAGTGGAGAAAGGCTTGATACCAGCCTTAATAAAGCAAAAAAAAAAAAAGCCTCCTCAGATTCACCTGCTGGGCAAAGATCAGCCCATGTGGCAAAGCGCATGTTGCCGTCTCCATAAAAAGTTCAATGCTATTCAGTAGCACTTTGCTATGGAACAGAAAGTCTCAGGAGCCTGACTGGAAATATTCTGCAAATACAGTTTTACAAATGTACGTGCTGAGCAGCAGTTTTAACGAGTACAAGAGGCATTTCAAGGAAAAGTGGATCGAGCTAGTTGTGTGAGATACTGATACGGGTCCTCGCATCTTGACAGTGTGTGTGATCCGTGCTGCGTCTCCCTTGTTCCTGAGACTTGAAGCAAAAGGTGAAAGTGTTAAAAATAAGTATTTCTCATTCAATGTAGTTATCAACCAAGTTATTAGCTTATGGTTCTGGTTGAAAGAAATAAATAAATGCTATTTTGAACTGCTATCTCTATACAGAAGGACTAAATGAGGCCACCTTGAGAACCCTTTTCCCCCAGTGTGGTTACATGAGGAAGGTACAGAGATGAGAAGAGTTCCAAAAGAGGAAATCATGTCTAGACTTCAAAATGCCAGTTCTCAGTTTTGTTTTAGGTGGTGATATCCTGTCTGGTATCTTTAAGCTGAGCCTGTGTGGAGGAGAAATAATCGACTGAGAGAAGGAAACAGTAACATAAAGAGATGCTGTGTATCATTTCAGAGTGAAAGCTCCCAAACTTTCACGTTGGAAATTGTCACCAGCCGTCAAAATTTGTCACAGCCTAGAGAAAGGCAACATGTATTTTATTGTCTGATAGTGTATCAGTTTAATACCTCTGGCCGGCAGTGATGGAAAGGGTTCTTGTGAAGGCGGTCTGCAAGGTCTTGACCAACTTGCATGCTGTAGCTAATGTGCCTTGTTTGTACATTTTATATTAAAGGCTAAATATTTTGGCTTCTTTCATGATTCAGCTGGCTTAGGGGTTGGGATGGATGTGCTGATTCGCAGCTGGGTTTTTTTATAGGTGATTTGATAAATGTAAATATAGAACATTGGACTTAAGAAGTTAAGTTCACTATTTCCAGTAGTTCAAATGAAGTTCCCGTAGTTTTGCATGTTTTCTGTGTGTACTGCGCCACTGCTGTTGAAGGGGGGATCTCAAAACTCGATAGTTCCCTAAACAAGGAGGAAAACAGTTATTTATGTTGTTTGTGGTTAACCTACAGAGCAGCATTAATCGTCTGTAAAACCTCTTCTGATAGTTGACTCAATAGAAACTTTTGAGAAGTTCTTTGCACTTGAAAGAGAAGTTCTGTGAGATGATGGGATAAGATGGAGTTAAAAGCATCAGGAGAACAAGTTGATGTGCATGTGAAGACCCTCTTATGATGCATTGGTGGGGAGTAAGAAGACAGAGGACTGTGTAGTGAGGGGAAGAAACCATGAAGTGGAATCAAAAATCTGCAGTACAGTTGCTTCTTTCACTACGACAACAGTGGCAGTCCATGCTTGGATGCAAATACTGGAAATTTCACTTGAGGTGAAAAAAGCTGAATTTTGTATTCCTCAAATCCAAACATGGAGTGTTTTTCCAGCCAAAAGTCATAGCGTAGCACTTGAAACTTCGAATGGACACTTACAACCAGTGAGGTAATTATATTTGTAATATATAAAAGTTATGCTTGAAAACAGGACTTGGTGCTGTCATGTATCTTCTGTTCTTTCCCAGCTGCAAATATTCACTCACAAATAAAGTCTGCCCCTTTACAGGGAATAACAAAAGTGAACAAATGTTATGAAAAAGTAGGACTTGGTTGGATTACACACACACACACATCCCAGACTGCTAATATGTTTTACATATAGCAAATTTTAATTAATTCTACTTAACACTGACCTGAGGCTTTCCTAGTCTTAGAAGAGGAAGGCAATGCAGTTACTGCAAAAACTTAAACAGTCTTAGTAAAATATAGCTGTTTCTTCTATGCTGTCAAGTATTCAAATTTTCACCTCAGTCCTGATGGACGAGTGTCCTTTTTTAATTTAATTGTGTAAGCTTCTTTGTAGGGAATTTAGAGGTATCCCAGGCTTATATCTTCGTGATTATTTTCATCCCTGCATGCTCTTTCTCTCCCGCTTGTGCATGCAAACACACACAAGGAGTCTGTTCTTGCTTGCGCACAGCCAAAAGAGGCTGGACGCGGCTGTCTTCAGCTCAGTGGAAACTGGCACCGTCCCATCTCCAGTAAACAACAGCCTGACGTCAGCGCACGCAGCGGCGACAGCAGCAGAACTTGAGAGATTTTTTTTCAACTGGCCAAGCTGTTGAAAGGCTATCGCTGGCTTTGATAATTTCTGGCTGCACTTGAGAGGAATCGGTGCAAAGGTGGGGGGAGGAATAGTTGGTTCCTGACAGAAATAATAGAGCAATTCCTGATAACTTCATACGAGGTGGAGAGGTGATTTCGAAGTCTTACCGCAAAGGGGATTTTGACGCCCACCTCATTGGCTGCAGTTGTTCTCTCCAGTGTTACTCCAGGTTCTGAAATCCTGGATGCTTTGTAGAGTTCCCGTTTGTTCTATGTTGGAAGTCGGAGAACAATTAAAGTGCTGTACAACAGTCAATCAAGCAGATGATGAAATTTGACTTTTCAATTGTGTTGAATTAAGCACTTTCGTTATGATTTTAATTCCTGATGTTGCTTTATTCAGTTGTAGCTATAGTTCAAAAAAAATGAACCTGAAAAATGCGAAGATTTTTTACTAGTTTCTGTATATTTGATTTCTATTACTGTGCAATAAGTTGTTGAGGCCCCAGATTGTGACCACAACACCCAGAAAAGGTTTACTTGAACCATAACTTGGTTATATTATGGTTGAATTCAACGATCTTAAAGGTCTTTTCCAACCTAAATGATTCTATGATTCATCATCATCATTATCAAATTAGGCTGGAATAAAGGTACCATTTTGCGGTCCTGGTTTCAGATAAGCCCTTTAGGAAAGGAGCAGTTTTCCTGCACTGCTACAAATGCCTCGACTGCAAAGGGAGCGAAGCCTCCGTTGCATTTCTGAAACAGAGCCACTGTGACTTAAATTTAATAACAGCTGGTTCTCCTCATAACCCGGCAGTTGAAAGAGACTTTTCTATTGTTCCATACTACTGCTGAAAATACATTTCCATTATGAACTTAGAGTGCTCATATGCCAAAACCAACAGTCAAAAATGAATGGTTTGCTCTGGTAACAGGACAAAACAAACATGAAAATCATTGTGTTGTGTGACAGAAAATCAGAACGTTAAAGGAAAAGGAGTTGATAAAGCTACTAGAATAACTGTTTGATGGGCTATTCTTGGATCAATGACACTTCCAAGCAAATATTTTGAGGATATAAAGAATAGTGCATCACCTTCTGCTTTGTTTCTTGTAGTGCTGCAAAGATAGCAAAAAGTTCATATTCCATTTAGGGCTCGTCACGAGTGATTTACAAAGTTTTGTGAAATCCTGGAAGGGAATGTGAATAAGTGCCAATATTAACATTTTCTAATGTACAATTTTTTACGTCTCCTTTTAGAGTATATTCAGACTAGGTTAATCATAAAATCTGTCTTAGTAGAGAGGGACAAGAATGCGAGAAGGGAAAGAATAATGGGACTTTTTCTAGGATGGTGTCTGGCCTGTTAGTAGCTTTTGAGCCTTTTGACCAAATCTGACAGAGATGCACAAGTCTCAAAGATTCACACCTTCTGTGAAGACGGTCGAGAAAGTGAGGGTCTGTGTGAGCCCACGCTGCTCGGTGAATTCACAGAGATCAAAACCAAGTCTGGGACAGTTCTGAGACCGATACCACTGAGACTACTGATCTTGCAGAGGGGAAGGCAAGGGTGAACGGCAGCTTTTTCAAAACCAGGAAAGTCCTGACTTGCTGTGATTCTGACTGTCCTTGGAGACTCGTGTGTCTGCTTGACATCCTGCTCCCCAGAGGGGCTGGCATGTGGCAGGGCCTGACTGCTCTTGATTTATGAGAAAAGCCCAGGACTGCTTGAGAAGACACCAGAAGCCGAGCTGTTGGAAAGCTTGTGCTTGAGAGCTTGCAGTAGCACAAGAGTTGGCAGGTCAGTTAAGGAACTTGTTCGAGAAGAATCAGCTGGAGCAAAACTTTCCAAAATCTCAGGCTAGGTAGTCAGGCTGGTCGTAGATGAGCTGATGGCTGACTGTGGGCAGAATCAGAGCTTTGCTGCAGTGCGGGAGGTGTGTGAGGTGGGTGGTGAGGCCCCTGGAGCTGCATTGGTGTGGTGACATGACTTTCCCCAGCTACAGACTTCCTACACTTCAAGGCTGCTGGGAACTCCAGTACGACAACTTCAGCCCCACGCAAATGTGAGCTTGCCAGTGTGTAGGAGAGAGGCAGGCATCTTCAGCTGTCCTTTCCAGGCAGGTGTGACACAGGCTGGTCCGTGTTACCTACGTACAAAGTTTGGAGCAGGCTGCCTTAGGGTTGTGTGTTGTCGCTTTCCTTTTAGCGGCCTGGTGGCAGGCTGCTAGACTGTCAGTGCTGTCACTACAGCCAGCCTCCTTTTCAGGGGGCTGGTTTGTGCCTGGGGAGGGTGCAACTGTGGTTTGTAGGACTGCAAAACTCTTACAGCAGACTTAGATGAGCAGGAATCTTGCCCTCGGTCACTTCAGCAGTGCTGTGCATTGCACAGGGCTTGTCAACCCCCAGCAGAACTTCCCCTTCCAGCCTTGCTGAAGATCTGTTATGCCGTGAATGGGAGGAGATATGCAGTAGGAAAGCTCCTTTATGTTCTTTTTGGTTGGTTTGTTGGTTTTTTGTGTGTCTTTCCTATCTCTCATCTTGTCCAGCCAGCCTGCTACTGCCGTCAGCAAGGAGAGGAGCTGATGGGAAAGGCCTCTGTGCTTTGCCTCTACCTCCAAGCAGGCATTTGCTACGAGTGCTAGGAGTTCGACAGAGCTGTTCACACTAGCCTTGACTTAAACCACAAATCCAAGACGTGTTGCAGCATGTTTCCTCCAGCTGGGAACCTGCAGAGTGGCCTTTTGGATAGCCAGCCCTGCTGGGCTCTTTTCTTCCTGTAACTAAACTTACTGGATGGCTGTTGAGGTTGTGGTTCACTTTGTATGGAACAAAGCATTAAGTTTAACTTAGAAGTGGCCAGGCATCCAATAGTATAGGATTTTAACTGGTTGCGTAAAAGTCTTGATTTTGCTTTTGGTTTCATGGAGGTAGTCCTATGAAGGCTTCCAGATAGGCTGGTCTGCTATCAAGGTGTGGTTCTGGTATGATTTTGTCATGCATCTGAGAAGGAATTATCCTTCCTCAAAGATTCAGAAAAATCTTGTGGTCAGCCCCTTCAAAGTAACATTGCAAGGCTTCTGAACAAATGATGCTGAGTGCTGCTTTTTGTTCTCAGATTGTTTTCCGATCCTTGCAGGATGATATTTTCAAGATTTTCTTTGTAACACAAGGGGCTCAAAAACAAAAGAAAAAGAGTTGAAGCTGAAGTTCTTCTCTAATCACTTTTCAGTACTTGACAACACTGCGTGCTCCTGCCTTTACTCCTTCTGTGGTTCTGTAAGGGCTTTCTGAGCAGTAAAGAATCGCCATGAGGATGGCCTCTCCCCGTACTTGATCACAATGTAAGATGGGAACAGACTCCACAAACACCTCTGGGCAAGACTGAGGGTGGGAGGATTCCTACCAACGTTTACCACTGGAGCTTTGCTGCTTTTTAAAGCTAGAGCTGTTCCCTGACTGGTTCTGTGTCTGCTCTCAGTGAGTTTAATGGGGTGGAGGACAGTCCCCAGTAGATGTTGGGGGTTTGGGAGTTTCTTGTTTATTTTAAGACAGTCCTGCAAAGGGAAGGAGCAGAATAAGTCTGCAACTTGCATTGGCTCCATCTAAACTTAAAAATCCAAGAATTATTCCCAGGCTTGGTTTCATAACTTAGCTAGGTCCTCACAGTTTATTGGCATCAAGTCTGGGTTTCCAGCTGAAGAAAACCAGCAGAAGCAAAAAGAAAATGAGCCACAGTGATCCTGTTTCATAGCTTAGAGCTAGCCACCGTGGCCTGCTCCTTTCTTTTTCTTTGTTTCTATCTTTATCTATCTATCTATCTATCTGTCTATCTATCTATCGATCTATTTACCCTCAGTGGGCACAGGGTCCTATAGAGCATGTGATACCTTCAATATCCCCTTCCTTTGCTAATGTCTCATTGAACAGGAGACCAGTCCCACCCAGGGGGATCCCAGAGTTCCCCACAAACACTTTTCAGAGCGGAAAGGTTCTCCTCCTTGTTTGATCTTTTTAAGGATCATATCAAGCACACAGAACGTAGTGATTTCTTCTCATTGGCAATGCCACAAAAGCCCAGCAGGGAGGAAGAAATGAAGAAAACCAGAGCAGAGGGTAGGGTAAACTGATGAGCAGGAGGAACTAGACTTTTGTGGATCTACACAAAGCTAATGAGAGGTTTGTGTGTTATTTGGGCAGGCAGGTGAAGTACCAAGTACCCTCTGTTCAGCTCCATGGTTCTGATACTCCCCGTCAAGGTCTCCTGGTTTTACCTGTGCAAATGTTTTTTTTCACCCTGAATAAAATCCTATGGTGAAAAAAAACACCACCACCAAAACAACCCAAAAAGGTCTTGCCACTGAAATGCCTGTTTCTACCACTGAAAACTTAATTTCCTCATTAATACAGTAATGTGTTGAATTAAAATGACTTGACCTTCTTTAAGTATAACACAGATTTTATTTTTCTTTTTGGTAGCAATAATGGTCAAGCCGACAAAGACAGCTTTGGAAGAGTAGCAATCCTGAGGGGTGCCATCCTGCTCCCACTCCCCCCTCTCCCCCCAGCCCCATCACCCAGTTCTTGATAAAGAAAACAAGTTGCTGCCTTTTCGAGACTTTTCTTCTCCTTTCTGTTGGTGACAGGCGTGTTAGGAACATCTGCTGGCCTGCGCTTGCTTCCTCTTGTGACGCTGGGCTCTGGCAGGGCTGCGTGGAGGAGCCGGGAGCCGTGGGCGCCCTGTGCCAAGCACCCGCTGTGGCTTCGCCAGCCAAAGCCTTCCGCAGAAGCGCGGCTGCGATAGCGGCGCAGGCTCGGTGCGGCTGGCAGGGCTCCGCTTATCTCCTGGTAGTTTCTGAGGCCCTGACTCTCAAAAGTGGCAGTTCTGTTTTGGTTTGCTTTTTTTTTCCTTTTTCTTTTTTGAATAATGAATGTTATTTTAAGCAAAACAGCCAAGGGGGATAAACAGATCAACATGTGAATCTGAAAACATTTTCTGTTAGTTTTGTCTTAGAAATTCTGTTACTATAAATGACAGATATTACAGAGCATACTTTTCTTTCACAATCTATTCTTTAGCTTGTTTCTGCCTTTCAGCAGCATTTTGTGAGTCACTAGTTGTTGGGGTTTTTTGATTTTTTTTTTGCTTTACTCTGTCAGGTTTCCTGGATGGTGGCAGAGCAACTGGAAGCAATAGTATATCTGTGTATATTTTAACAGAGACGTGGCATCTGTAGAGTCACAAGAAAATTAACAGCCTGTAAAGACAGATGCAGACCCTGCTTTATTTACTTTGTAGTTGTCTGCACAAGAGTTGACTTGGCTTCCTTTTGGATGGAAGGGACAGAAAGTATTTTGGTTTGCTTTGGTTTTTTAAAGGAAAGCTTAGGCTTCTCTGCTGCCTATACAGGTGTTTGGTGCTTTACCTTTAATTCTTTTTTCATCAAAATTAAAAACCTGAACCTAAAGGAATATGCAGAGATTTGGTCTATTTTGTGTCCTATGTGGAAAAAAAAATTTTAAAAAAAGTGCATCTAAGAGTAAAATTTACCTCAAACTTGTCAAGTCCTAACAAGTAGGAGTCTTACTGCTTGCTCTTAGTTTGTACAGTGCCTGGGATATACAGAGGAAAAATAGGCAGTAATGCGATGCTGTGCTTCAGATTCATTTTGGGGGGAGTTCCTGAGGTTATTTTATGTGCAGTTCCTTGATGTGAGAAGTTTTAAAGACTTTCGTAATGATTTATCTGGAGATTTTCTTCTAACACCATCAAGAGGCAGCCTGAAGTTGTGCTGTCCTATGCTTTACTCAAATCAGCCTTATACAATAATCCAGTTGTTTCTTTCTTCTAAATATCCACTGAGTGTGGTGATCCTGGATTCCATAGGCAGCTGCCACAGCAAAGGACGCTATTTTGTGGTTTTCTTTTGCTTTCTCTTCCCATCCCCTCCGTTTTCATATATGGTGTTGAGAAGGCTGAGTTTCTGGTGGACTTACTTATTGTGAGGTAAGTGGAAAGTGAAACTGTATTTTAGGACTTGCTTTGTTAATTCTTTTGGGTTTCATACAGCGCTCTAACAAATGCACTGTTCTTAATGTTAAAAACAGCCCAGTGGACTGAGAAATTAAAATATATCAATCAATAAAAATGAAAATCTGAACTTTATCTGTAGGAAATATTAATAAGAGGCTGAGTATGTCTCCCCGCCCCACCCTGCCCCCTGCAGAATGCCAAGCGTATTCATTTTGCATCATTTAGGAGTAACCCTGAAGTACCTCTAAGGAGCTGAAAGTGGAAAGATTAGAAACCAAGTTGATAATACAATTTCTCTCCAAATGCTTCCTCTAAATGTTTGATGCTGTGTCCCTGAGGAAGTCCCATTATTAAAGCTGCGTGACTATGAAATCACCTTGACTCTGAGTGCTAGATACTTGCGAGTTCTGGGATTTTTCCTCGTCTGACTCTTACGGCTTCCTTTCATTGCAATGTTCTCCGCAGAACACGTCCCTTGGTGTTTGTATCATCTCCAGTTGAGCCAAATTGACAGGGGTGGCAGGAATTACCGCGTGTACTCTAGGTACGTGAACCCAGTCATGTTACTAACTGATCCTCAAGATTCCCATAAACTTTTTCCAAAGGATTTTAGAGCTTGTTCACAACTAAATGCTGAAGAAGAGTTTCTGCTTTCCTGACACCTTTTTCCCATTGTCACATTAATAGCTCTAACAAAAATAAATGAGTTATTAATCACAGAATATCCTAAAACACTCTGCAAGCGGTATGTACTTGAAAGACGGAAACTGTTCCTCTCTCCTCTGACACAGCCTAGTGTGGGGTGGAACGCAGCAGCTGTTTGACATGACATGCAGCATTGGGACGAGAAGTAGGAGAACTTCTGTGCCCTGTAGAAACAATTAAGAATTTAAGGTAACTCAAAATGGAAGCTGATCAGGACACAAGGGTTTAACAGTTTGCTGATTGGGAAGTTTCGTTTCTCTGTAAAGTGTGGACAGTTGGCTTGTTGGTTTGGTGGGGGTATTTTCCCCCTCTCCTGAGGCTTGAAAACCTCCTCGTTCTTTGGTTCAGCTTCACCTACTGCAGGTTTGGTTATAGAGCAGTTAGCGAGCCAAAGCGTGGAGTACGCCAGGTGATGTACAAGGTGCGCTGCCTTTTCCCCTCCTGTACGGATGACATGGTATCTGCGTTGAGAGTGGAGTTATCTGTGTTGCATGAGGGCATCTTATGTCTCCTTCAATATCTACACAGAGAGTTGTTAGGCTGTGAGATACGGTGCTGCAGATACGCAGCCGGGTGACTGTGTAGTAGCTTCCCTGAGGGTAGGCACTCTGTGTGAGAGAAGAGCTGTGCTGCTACATCTCTACCAGTTCTGGTATCTGCAGCACTTGGATCATTCCCTGGGGGCCTCTCCTTTGCCTATTGACCCAACCTGACCCTGCTTGCCTTGCAGGAGCTGCCTAGATCCCAGCTAAAGGTGGTAGAGCTCTAGGCATGAAACTGTAAGGTCTGACACTGATTGTATCAATGAGCAGGAAGCCTTACACTGCTCTGTGTGTTCTTAATGAACGCTGAAGCCAGAACAGTCACGCATTTCTCTTTTCATCTGTTATCAGCACAGCATATTTAACAGTTGTTTGAAAACTACGTGATTAAAAAAAAAAAAAAAAGGCAAAACCCCCTTAAATGGTTTCCAAAGCATTCTGGAAAGGGCAGAAACATGGGCAGGATACCCTCTGACAAGATCATTCAGCCTTAAACTGAAGTGACCTCATTCTGGAGAGATGCAAGGAGCTCAAGCTCTGAAGTTTTTCTTGCCGCAGTGACTGATTATTTTTATACTGTTAGCAAGGCTTTTGGTTGGGTGATGTACCAAAAATCCTGCAGGGACAAAAATTACGTATGAATTCACCAAAGGGAAGCTGTGTGTGTGTAGGTTCGAAGGAGAAGAGAACGTCTTTGGGGTTTGGTTATTTCAGCTTGAGCTTTGGCTTGTAGTTTCAGTCTGGTCCCTTGAGCTGCCACTCTGACAGTGGGTTCACATCTCAGCTTTGTTGTGGTTTTTCTTTTCATTTGATTTGATTTTTGCATAACAGGTGAAATTCTTCCCTTGGTTGGGAACAGAGTACTGATGGGGTTAGTAGGGCTGGTTCTGGGGCATAACTCAAGTTATAATATGTTCCTCTCTGTTTAGGTTTACATGGGCCTAGAAGCATTTTCAGTAACGTATGTTCCCACTTGAATTGCATGCTGCTCTTACAGCATTTTTGTTTGGTTGCATGTACCAAAACCATTTTTTCTTCTGTTTTCTTACTTCTGTTCCAGAAACTGACTGGTCAAAGACCTGTTTGACTTCAGGTTTTCTTTTTTCATAAATTTTCCATTACCTTAACATTTCCTGGGGTGAATTGGGCAAATTTCAGCAGTGATTTAAATAAGCCTGGGATAGAAGTTAGGCATAAATGTCCCAAAACTCTGTACCTGCACATGGTTTCCAAACTAAACCAAGCAAAACTGAGCAGCTTTGTTTTCAGATCTGAAGACAGCTCAAAATGCCAAGCAAAGCAGAAAGAAAGTCTGGTCCTTCTGCTGCTGCTGAAGTTAGTGCAGCTTCTGAAGCCACCAGCCATTAAGACATGATAATTGCTCCAAGGAGATAATAATGTTTTTGGAAGTCAGCTGAACAGCTGGTATGAAGCTTGGGCCCTGGAAAGTCAGCTGCTACTGACTGTAACAGAGTCAGTGTCACCTGCTGACCCTTTTCCAAAAGAGTTTAGACTTGGTGTGTAAAGGGGGTAGAAGATACTTTCCTTCATGTAACTGGAGGTATGAGGGTGTGACTCTCAGAGTTTGCCACTGCCCAGAGGCAGAGACTTGGGGTAGTTAAGCAGAACAGACACCTAAAGAAAGAGAGAATTACCAATAACTAGACATAGGAAATTAAACCAAACTGGTGATTCTAGTTTGAGGTAGTGACTGTACTGGTTCCTCATGGCAGAGACAGCATATGCAGGGAGCGTTAGGTTGTAGTGCCAGCAACAGCTTTCCAAGTACCACTGAGACAGCCACAACTGATTGATTTTTGCACCTCTAATTTTGACTTCTTTTGATTAGTGGGAAAAACAGATTCCTCTCAGCCAAGGGACCAAACCCCACTATCCTGCGGTTGCAAGTAAAGCCTGGTTCTCTCCCAACTGCATCGGGAGTTGTTTTATCATGTGTGACTCATGGCCTAATTAAACAGTCTCCAAAAGAATACAATCTCAGCGCTAGCTGTGTTTTTACTGAGCGTATCCAAGTATTTTCTGGCTCTTGGAAAGTCAGATACATGGTGTTAAATCATCTGCCTGCCTGACATCAGATTGCCAAACCACAAGTGATATCCGTCAGGAACGTGCAGGACTGGGCTGTCCTGTGAACACGCTGGATGGCTGCCTGGGATGACTGGTTTAGAAAGGGGAATTTCTAGGGCTTATCAAGAAGTAGCCATACCTAAGTGTTAAGTGGGCCCTCACTTCTTAGATGTGCATGTCCGGGTGAGTGTATGAGGAAGAAACAGCAGTGGCAAGTAAAGCCTCCGATTTGCTGTGTGAGTAAAATGGAGGGAGGCAGTAGAAAAATGTATTTTGCTGAGCAGGACAATGTGAGGGGGCTCAGCCCCGTGTTTTCAGTGAATAACTGCTTGGTAGTGAAATGAGGTAATAAAAACCATTCTATTTTGGGGGGTACTGCACATGTGAAATGCAACATTTTGGCGTACTGAGTAGGATGCTCCAAGGGATGTGTAGTCTTAGTGCCTTTTGTTTTTATTTTAAATATGCTCATTGGTTAAAAGCCACTGTAGGTAAAATTCCCATTGGTAATCTTCTTGCTTCTAACCTGGTTGAGCTTTTAGATCTGCTAACTCATAGCTTTGAGTCTCTGCCTGTGGCGCAGAGCTGCTTCTGCATCTTGCACTCTTGTTCGTTCAGCAAAAAACAGTTGATACCCACAGAAGTCTCTTTCCAGGCCGAGGCACTCTTAAATAAAACACTTAAATTTTATTGTTTGGTACATAATGTTTTAGGACTACAAACTGTCGTGAGAGTATCAGTGACTTCAGAGACTTTCATTCGTTTGAATTCTCCTCTTTTGGGATGTGCTTGCGTTAACCCTTGCCTATGTTTGACATACTTCCTTCTTTGCTGCTCCGTATTTGTCATGATTATGCTACGCTAGCCCCTTTTTTGGCTTTCCGAACTGGCTTGTGTTATTTTTTCATTTGGGTTTACCGGTTTCTTTAGAGGGGAAAAATTTTTGGATAATACTTAACCTACACAATATCATAGGTGCTTTGCAGAATAATTTTTTTAAATCCCCCCAGAACAAGTGTCTTCTAGTAGACTGGAATGCAGGAATGGAGGGACTGGGTGTGAAGGATGGAGGGGGACAAGGTTGTTATATTTCCTTTCCCTATCCCTCTGACATACCTGTTTAGCTTCTAACATGAGGAGTGCAGAATTGTGTTCCAGCATGGATGCATGTGCAGAGCAGGACCCCAGTGAATCTCCTAGCTCAGGGAGATGACAGCAGTGACAGTGTTACTGTCCTGCAGCTGCCTGATTATATTCCCATGCTGGGAGTTCCTGTATTAGAGGTTGCTTGTCTCTAGGTAACTCCTCGGTGTAAGAACAAGAAACCCACACTCCTCTGCAAATTGCTGCAGCACATAGAACCTCCGAGGAGCATCCTGCCACCTCCAGTCCTTTCTGTTCCCGAGGCTCTGCAATCCCTTCAGCCCACATTACACACGACATCCAAGGAGGTGCAGTTATGGTTGTCCAGGAGCCCCAAACTCCATGAACCAGACCCATTGGGGTGACTGCTGTCCCTCCTTTTCTGGTGAGGTTTAGAGGATTTGATGGCCTGTCTGCAGGTGTTTAAAAGCCTTTGCTTCTGTCTCAATAGATTTCCCCCTGAAAGCGCCGTAGCGCTGCGGTTGCGTCTGGCTCAGGGTGGTGTTGCATAGTCTGCATGCTGCTGGGAAACCTCCTGGCTTCTGCCATCACTGGGCAAACTACGTCCAGAGTCGTGATCTGCTGGGTCTGACTTAGAGCTGCAGGATGCTCACTTTTTCCCCCTCCTTGCTGCATCCTTCTCACCTTTACTCAACGACCAGAGCATAGGTGCTTTCTGTAGTTGGTGCTTTCCTCGCGGTTCCCTCGCTATCAAGCACACATCACATGATAGCAGGCCTCACCCAGACCCAAGCGGCTGCCTATCACAGCGTGTCGTCAGCTGGCACCGTTCCCAATTCTCCAGTGCTGGCAACTGTCCTCTTTTCTTTGAGCTCCGATAACAGGAGCAGATTAGCGGTGGGAGCAGCCGGAGCACTGCTTTATGGGGCTTCACTCCTGTATACCTCCGGTTTTCCACAAATCTTGCCAAGTGAGTTTCCTGATTGTGGGCTGTGTCATTCGCAGCGCTCCCCTTCCCTGCCCCCACCCATTTCCTGACATCACTTGAAATCCTTCTGTAGCAGTGGTCCAGTTCTGCTGGAGCACTCCACCCAGGACTTCCGAATGCAGTAAATCTTGCTGATCGAGGTGCTCGTGTACGAAGCTAGAGAAAGCTACACGGCTTTGTGGAGCTTAGGAAAGAAATAACTAATAAAATGATGAAGGGTACTGAACTTTTAAAAAAAAAAATATTTTTCTTCCCATACTGTGTAAACTTAATTTGGTGAAGCAGCTCTACCCTAAGTAGAAACAAACAAACAAACATCTTGGTTTGTCTCTACTGCTATCTCCTGCAGCAATTTTTAACTGATCTGGCATAAAGGAATAAAGAAAATACATTCTCATGGCTTCAAGAGGGGCTTTTCCAGCCTGTTGTCATCATAATCTTCTGAAACGCTGTGGGCACTGTTTAGTTTGCCAGTGGTTACACCATCTGGCCCTGGAGGTAGGAGCTGGTTGTTCAGGGACCTAAACAGTCCAAAGCGAAGGTTTGCAGTGGTGGCGATTGTGATAATCTCTTGGCAATCTTACTGCCATACACTGGGCTAAAGGAGGTTTTTTATTCATAAGGAAAACTTTGGAGCCCCCGCTGGCATCATGACCAGCTCCTTTTCTGCTGGAGGTCCCCAAGATCCAGGTTTTTCTTACTTTCCTGACATTTGGGCTTGTCCCATGTGCCTGCTGATTTCAATCGTGAAAGCAAACACAGGCTGGGTTTTGTTCTTTGCTTTTCTGTTCAGTGTGGACACTGGGAGTGAATGGACGGGTCACATTTTGAGCGTCGTTTTTTCCCAGTGTAAAGTCAAAGTCTTTCCAGCTGCGTAACTGGGGGAGGGGATCAGATGGCTTTGAGTCAGATGTGTATATAACTGGTCCCAGCATGCTCCTGTTCTTAAGAAAACTAATTTATTTAAACAGTGGGCAATTGATGGAATTTATAGCCCAGTGCTGTGTGCTCCAGGATTAATAAGCAGTGTCCTGTAGGACACCTGCAATTTGCTGCCCTGAAACGCTGCTTGGGATCAAAGCACCCTTCTGCCATATTGCCCATGAGCTATGGATGGTGACCAGACTCTCCTGCAGCCCAGGGCAGGTTTGCTGCTCATTCACAGGGAGGAAAGGAAGGCTGAGGGGAGGGTAACTTGTGTGTGAAACGCCCTCAGGTCCTTTCTTCCAGATCAGTTGTCTGATGCAATCACAGCCTGCCCTCCTGCCTACCTCTGCCTCCCTGCTTTCAGTCACACTTGAATTTTTGCTCACTTTGTATCACTCTAAAGATACCTGTCGTCATAGACTAGCGTCAAAGCCCTGGAGAGAAACAATGCTTGGTGGGAAGGATGTCTTGTGTGGATTTAATTGGCTTTGATGAACACTGCAGAAGGAGTGATGCTTGCTGGTGGAAGCTTTTGGGAGACCCTGCCCTTCTAGTTCTTCCGGATTCTCCACCATCAGCATCATCAGGCAAATTCTCCTTTTCATTTTTGGCTTGCTGAGGCTTTTTGCACCATTTTATTTCATAGAATCACAGAATGTTAGGGATTGGAAGGGACCTCGAAAGATCATCTAGTCCAGTCCCCCCGCTGGAGCAGGATTTATTTATTTTTTTTAATCAGTTGCAGTTATCTCCCTCACAGTGGGTTGAATTTGCAGCATGGCACTCGATCTGAATTATTTTTATTATGTCCTGTGACAGAGCACGGTGGTCCATCATGAGCAGAGCGTGTTTGCATTACACCTTTGACGCTCTTGTCTTCCATGCTTTGTTGTGGCTCTGAGGGGAAATTCCACGGGTGGGCTGTTTTGGGGTGCAATGTCACGAATGCACTGGGACCAGTCTGTGCCCACAGGGGTCATTCCTGTGTGTCCTCCCCAGCAGAGACACTCAGTGGGGATTTTTCTGCTGTGGATGCTTGTTACACTTGCAAATGATACCGACATGGGAGGAGCTCTGAACTTTCTGGAAGACAGGGTTAAGATTCAAAATGTTAACCAAGTGGAGAAATCACCTGGAAAAAATAACAGGCAATTCAGAAAAGGGCAAGCACAAAGCTGTAAACTTAGGTGATGATAACAGCCCGCCCAGACGCAAAATGGGAGATAACTGGCCCAGCAGCAGCTCTGCAGCAAGGGGCTGGAGTTGATGGTGGAGTCCGGGCTGACCATGAGTCACCAGGCTCGTACCATTGTGAAAAAGGCAAGCTGGGGTTTATAAGCAAGAGGGTGAAGTGATCCTTCCACTCAGCTCTGCTTAGTGATGTCTCAGCTGGAGT
This sequence comes from Todus mexicanus, assembly GCA_013389965.1. Taxonomy (NCBI): domain Eukaryota; kingdom Metazoa; phylum Chordata; class Aves; order Coraciiformes; family Todidae; genus Todus; species Todus mexicanus. The sequence continues at coordinate 33,863 of WEIS01090156.1, forward strand.
CTTGAACCAGTTTTCTGCTCACAGCCTTCAAAAACAGAAAAACAACTCAAAAGTGGGCCAAAAAAAAAAAAAGGAAGGAAAGAAAAATCTAGAGGAAAATAGCACAAATGGGTGACTTAGCAGACATGACCTATGAAGAGAAAATAAAGGTATTGGGGTTATCCTGTCCACGGAAGAAAAAACTGAGGGGATGGAAGGATAGCACCTGTGAAATGCAGGAAGGAATAAACTGCTCAGCATGCACCTTGGGAAGAGGACTTGTACAGTCCTTGTGTCTCGTGGGAGCTTCATGCAGAGCAGTGCTGGTGACAAGCTGTCACCAGAAATCCACAAGAGCCTCTTTATAGCAGACATACTTATCTGGGTCTGTGCTTTTGCAGCGATGTCTCCTCTCCCTCTCCCTCTCCCTCTCCCTCTCCCCCTCCCT
>WEIS01090164.1:0-31191 GCA_013389965.1 Todus mexicanus
ATCTTTTACTTCTATAGAAAGTGTCCTTCACGTCAATGCTGTTACATGCTCCTAGAGAAAGGACACACACAAGAACAGCAAAGTTAACAAGTTATTTTGTCCAGTCACACAAAATGAGAAGCTTAAAGACACTGAGGTAGACTCAACAAAGACCTTGCCTGTAAGTCCTATTTAAGCAGAAAACATATTATTGAACAATAATAGTCATAATTCTGGCATAAAAGAGCATTTTATTCCTTAAAAAAGAACCCAACAGCACACAAAACAAACAAAAAACCCCAAACAAACAAAAAATCAAAACAAAACACGCTTTTGCTTTTGCAATACTTTTTTTGTTCTCCAAGATATTGCCAAGTCAGAAACTGCATCAGTTAAATCTATTAAGTTACTGCAAAAACAGCTTCCTTGTCATAATTTAAGAGTGGTATACTGAATGCACAGATCAGCAAACATTAACATTCCTGGCTTATATTAGCGCTTCATGGGAGGGCAGAGTTCGACCTGAACTTGATGTAGACAGATACTTCCAATAGTTCTCCTTCATGAGAAGAATTGCAGTCATGCCGAAAGTGAAGGAGATAATTTAACACTGTACTGCAAATCCTACATGTCAACTCAGCCTTCAACACGCCATTCACTAAAATACCACCAGCACATCATTCTTCCATCTTCTTCATGCCTATTCTGTGGTTCACTACTGAAGGGACAGAAGCACAAAGAGAAAACATTCAACAAAAATATTAAATAAAATATTTTTTTAAAAAAATCACAACTAGGGTCACTGTCCCTGAGAAATAAGGACAACTTCTTCCTGGCACAGGGATGGGTTTTTTTGGTCTGCTGGTCATTTTGTCCCGATAGCTTGATATTAATATACCTCTACTTCAAACTATTTCTTGTGAAAAGAAATAAAGGGTTGATTAGCCTGGAAAAAAGAAGGCTGAGAGATCTTATCTCTCTCTACAACTGCCTGAAAGGAGGTTGGAGCCAGGTGGGGTCAGTCTCTTCTCCCATGTAACTAGCGGTAGAACAAAGGGAAATTGTCTCAAATTGTGCCATAAGAGGCTTAGATTGGATATTAGGAAACGTTTCTTCACAGAAATAATTGTAAAGTCCTGGCCCAGGCTGCCTAGGACAGTGGTGGAGTCCTCATCCCTGGAGGAATTTAAAAGCCACATAGATGTGATGCTGAGGGTCATGGTTTAGTGGTGACCTGGCAGCGCTGGGTCAACAGTTGGACTTGATGATCTGAAAGTCTCTTCCAACCAGAACGATTCTATGATTCTGTGAACAAGCAAACAACAACTTGCATTCTCTAAAACCTTGAGACTAGTTTGCTGCTGTCAACCTGGGGATTTTTTGGAGGTATCAGGATCGCACCTTGTAGCTGAAAGAAACAGTAACTGTGCATGGCCAAGAGGAGCTTCTGCTCAGCACCAAGGTTAGCCCAATACCATGTGTCCTGCCCATTCTCTACGGTGTGACCCTGCTGGCCTTTCTCTAGGCGGGGAACATGCCACCTCCATACCACCTGCCAGCACCCTTTCAAATTATTTGTTGAGCAGTTATTTGTGAATAATTCTTTTAGTGCTGACACATTTTATAAGTTGGCTGCGGATAATTAACGAATAGGGAAAAAAAAATACAATTGCGTAGTAGAATAATTCATTGCTAATTATTCTCTCAGGTCTAAGAGAGCTGCTGACCTTCTCAATACGTTTCTTTTAGTTAAATGAGTACAAACAGATGCTGACCTTCACCAGAACAGTGCTGATACATTTCCTGAGGAAAAACAAACGAGAGTGTAAAGACATGACCAAACATATCGCAGCCAGTCGCACGTTAGTCATCATGAGCGTTTTCCAAAGTGGTTCTGATGCTTCGTATTTCGAAAGGGGTTAAAGGGCACATCACACCTCTGACAATTCAAGCACAATGGTCTTGGAGTTGAGCAACGGGAAAACCCAAGGATATAAAACGAGTGGGTGTTTCAGATCATTTCAGCCATTGTTTTTCACATGTTATTTGTCAAGACAGCTTCTGGACCATCGTTACTCATCATTTGCATCAAGTTTTAAACTAGGGACAGCAAGAACGGCAGGTTTGAAATGTGACACTGCATCACAATTTAATGAGGCCTCTAGGGCTACGTGCAACACAGCCTCATCATCCTGCACGTACAAACACACTCACATGGTGAATCAGAACCAAAAGCATCTTGCAAAGCACCCCCAGGGCTTTATTTAAAGGGGGAAAAAAACCCCTGCGATTTGTCAAAGACACTACAGCTCCCTGGAAGGAACGACTCTTTCCTAAGTATTTGTGCTCATGGAGACTTACAGATACTTGTTAGGAATGGAAAGTGGAATCGTTCTGGTTTTCAATCCCGAGCAGCGAGTCATTTTAACAGCAAGGTTTCTACAAAATCATTTTTCTTGACCTGAATGGGTACACACATACAGCCTCCAACAGATGTGAAGAGCAGTTAAGTCAGTATAGATGCTCCATTCAAGGCCCTACTGAACAGAGATGCCAGTGCTACATAAAGACGGGTATTCATAGCATCCTCTTAGAGCAATTTCGGCCATCCAACTTGGACATTATTCACAGCAGCTAATACTCAGAAACCCAGGTTTCCTCTGCAGTCTCTCGAGTGAGAAGACCAACGAAGTGCAGCTCTAATGCTGGGATGGGCTGAGTGAGGACCACTGCTCCTCATCAAGCACTTTTTGAGACACTAGTGATTTGTGTGCAACAGACCTCATACAAGTAATTTTAATTTTTAAGAAGGAATTGACCAAAATCTCTCAGCACAAATCCAGGTCCCACTTTCCCTCTAAGGCTTACCAAACCGGTCTGCACTACTCTTTTCACCTACTCATTTGTACAGACTCAAAACTAAAAGGCTGAAAGTATTGATTAACTTTATTCTAGCATAAAAACCATTCATTACAGAAGAAAAACTAACCACCTTTCCATTTTCACAACCCCATCTCTCTCCAGGCTCTGCATGTATGATATATAGATACCTAGAGGAGCTGCCTGGTTTTCAAGTACAGGTAAATTACCAGCAGTACTTGTAGCATCTTGCTGTGAAGGTTAGTACCCAACTCTACATTTTACACAGAATCTGACACCTGGAAATTATGGGCTTTGAAACAAGATTCACATGTCATACGTGACACTGGCTTAAGGGCTGATAGGATTAGCAGTCTGATAGACCACTTAATCTTGCTTGCGCCAGGATGTTTCATATCACCCACAAAACACTGACTTTGAACTTTTTGAAAGGTTGATCCAAGAGTCTGCACCCCTGCTGGTACATCCTGAACAAAAAGTTGGAAGGGCTGGTAGCCCTTCCAAGCCCCACAGCCCTCTGATGGCTGGAAATTCAATACCTGAGACACAAATGGAAACAGCAATTCAACATTTGGAGGACTAGAAAAGGCAATCCATATCCTATACTGCAAAGCAAGGCAAGCAAAGTCTTAATATCTTCACCACTTGACCCCACACTTCACTGTAACTCTATGAAGTGTGTAATCAGCCCTATCTCCAAGGTACAGATCCTCCATCCAGAGCTCTACTGACCAGGACATTTACATAGAAAAATGAACAAATAAAAAAAGTTAAACAGAAGAACAAGTTCTACCAGTTCCCCAAGCAGGGAAAAACCCTTCCTGGCAACCAAGAGTGAAGTTTTGAGATCTGTTCTGCAGCCTGTACCCCAACAGGAATCACAGCGCTGCCACCCCATCAAAAGAAACCTCTCTTTCCTGAGGAGCCACAAAGATGGCAATGAATGGAGGGATCCTTACATCAAGGAGCAGTCACTCCATCCACACACAACCTTGTCGTTAAAAAACAAAAAGCCACTTCCCCTGTCTCACATCTCAAAATAAAATGAAAGTGAAGCTCTCCTCTGCTGAGCTTCTCCTCTGTTCACACTGTTCAAATACCTGCAACATCATCTCTCTTATCAAGATAAACTCACATAACTGACAGGGACCTGCCATCAGTTCTTGCACAGAAAATTTGCTGGAAAAGGTGTTTATCTCATCCAGATACAGCTGCTTTTATACAGTGATCAAGTTATCTCTCAGTCAGTTTCTGATATATTGAACACGCTCTAGATCTCACCTCATAAGCAGATTTTCTAGCACCCTCACCATTTTGGTGACCTTCCCTTGAACTTCTTCCACACAGTAGCACTGATTCTACCAATATTTCAGAGATGGACTATGGTCCTTTTAGCATGATCTTGACGGTTATAAGTAGAAGAAGAAAAAGAAGAAAAAATAAAACAGATTTAAAAGAAAGAATACAAAGAAGATAGGAAGTTTATTTCTCTGAAGGCATAATATTTCTATGACTGTTTGCCAGTTTTGACAACAAAGTCACTCTCTCAGTGTAGATACATCTACTGTTCTCAGATTATTACCTAAGGCATGTGTCTGGATTAGCACAGCTAGCTGGAATGGGATGCAGAAGGAATCGGTAAGATAGAGAGGAACCTCAATCATCTGAGTGGCACGAGCGGGTACAACACAGCATATTTTGAATGCCAGCCAGTGAGACTACAGAGTTGAACCACAGGAGTAAAGGCTTGCTTGAAAACACTAAACCGAAAATCAGTGTGACTTGTACCTCAGTAAGTAAAACATTCAAACATCCAAGTTGAAGATAGAAAGGAAAGACACAAAGAAAACAAAGTCTCCTACTGAAAAAAATAATAAAAAAATTATAAGTGCTTCTTCAGAAAATTGAAGCTTCCTTTACTCACAATTTTTAGCAAAAGTAGGAGTGAAGAAGACACTCCACTACTCCATTTCACAAACATAAGAACAAATGAACAACTCCTTGAAAAACAAGCACTTACCTATGACTTTTACCCCAAAACCATTCTGCTTGTCCTGCAGAAGCCACCCTACTTTCTGCAGCTTGCAGCAACAAAGCTCCCCTCACAAATACCTGCCTTGCTCACTGCAGACCTTTGTAATCCTCAAATGGAAACAGCTGCAGGACTGAGGGAGTGGCAGAATTAACACCCCTCCACTCCTTTTTCCTTGCTTTCGTCTTAGCACTAAGAGATGGGAGCACTTGCAATGGGCTTTATCTTTTGAGATTGTTCACTTTTATGTTAAAACCGTATTTTCCTTTGTTACCTTTAATGCTCTGCTTGCATGTTCCATATTGTTTAGAGAGTCAGCTTAAGAGGCCTTGGGAGAGGAGGCTAAATTCCACTTTTGTCTCCACATAAATATTAGCTATTATCCCTGGGGAAACCAAATTCAACTTTTGCAAAAACAGCAGAACATAGAAAGAAGGAAACTGGAGGAAGCTGGGTCTGACCAAACCTCACTAATGAGATAAGAAATAAGGCCTGGGCCTGTTACAGGAGCTGCAGGTGGGGAGCTGAGAGTAATGAAAGGTTACGGGCCTAGAAAGAGGTCCAAGGGCTACAAGGCTCAGGCTGATGATTGAAGGCAACTTTCTGGAAAGGTCTTTTTCTTTCCTCTCAAGCTTGTCATTTCTCCAGCCTCTGTGACTATCTCCTTGCTCCCATCCCTTTTTCTCTTATTCACCTCCTTGAGAAAAAGCAGGAGAAGCTCAAGGGGTGTCTGAAGCACTGGAGATCAGTATCTCTTGCTGTCGACCCTCTCACATGCTCCCACCTCCTTATGGCCGTGGCCAAGAGCTGGGAAAGTGCAAGGGAGGGATGATCTTCCCATCTGGTAGGCAGGCAGCGCTGGAAAGTACTTCTTGTGGACCATGAAGACCATGCACGCTGCCTGGTTGCTGCACCCATGATGGTGAAAGCCCTGCTGAGCCAGGGAGCGAGTAAGGCAGGCACTGCCACACCTCAGTGATGCTGAATTCTGCTCTCTAATAATAGGGCATCAGCTTCCTGCTCCTGCAAGACTCAGAGATCATTTGAAGTAAAATCAGCTTTTCCAGGCACCGATCAAAATAGAAATCCAAGCTGCCTAAATCTGCAATGGAAATCTCAATCAACACCAAGTTTTTAAATAAAACTTGGACTCTATTCTGGTTCAAAATGAACTGATTAAAGAAATCAGATACACAAATAAGTCTTTTGGTCAGCTTTGGCTCTACACTAGCTCCAGAGACACTTGAAAAAATGAATCATAGAATCATAGAAGGGTTTGGGTTAGAAGAGAGCTCTAATGGTCATCTAGTCCAAACCCCCTGCAGTGAGCAGGGACATCCTCAACTAGATCAGGTTGCTCAGAGCCTCATCAAGCCTGTTAATGAGCATTAACTCTCAGAGATTCCAAGCCCTCGCTCATGTCGAGACGCTGCCAAAGATACCAGCAATCAGGGTATCGAACAGCCCAGAGGAAATAAAGAATCACTAGAAAATTTGTACAGGTGGAGACCCCATTCCCCAGCTCTGCCAGCTCCGGGTCAGCAAAATTCAGCCTCCCAAAGAGTTAACATTCAATGGGCCTATAAAACTTGATTGATTCATCGATAACACATCGCTCGCTGCCTTTGGGGAGGAGGGAAGAAGCCGCCTCAAGAGACAAGCGAGGCAATTGTTTGCTTTCTGTGGCGTTCGCAGAGTGCCCTGCGGTAACCCTGGCGCTCCGAAGCCCTCGCGTTGGCTGTTCCGAAGTTGGGTGCCGAGCTGAGCTTTCCCATGGCTGCCACTAATGACTTGCAGCTGTTGCTAATCTGGGCCTCTGATTTCCTTTGATTACGCTGGGTATTGATGCCTGTGGTAAACAGGCATCTGCCAGGTGCCAGCACAATCAGGGGGAAAATATAAAAAGTTCCCTGTTTCAAATTCAATGTGACATTGTGCTTGCAGAGAGGCAGCCGGTTAACTATTTAAGGGGAACGGTTTCCTGGGCTCTTCGCTGGCCTCCTGGCTGTGGAGGAGATTCTCATGCGTTTCGGTGACGGCAATCCCCCGGCTCCCTCTCCCAGCTGTAGGAAATAGCCACAGGGAGATGTTGGTGGCTGCGGGAACCGTCCCAGCCATCTAACAGCCCACGACATGTGCATTTGGCTCTGCTGTCCCAGAGGACAAGGGTTCTCTGACAACTCATTCCCCCCTCCCCCGTCAGGCGCAGTGTTCCAGAGCTGCACAAGGACTTCTGCTCCCACACGAGGACTCGGGCTGGCCACAGGTGCTGCTCCTTTCTCCTCGTCACACTCTGCTCCTGCTTTGTACCATGCTGAAAGGCAGCAGGGCACCTCTGCTCACAGTCCCAGGGTAAAAAGAGTGGAGTGGCAGCTTCCCACAGCCCATTAGGAAAATATCTGTCTTGCTGGCAGCCAAGGCTAATATTAGATTTGCCAGAAGGAAGCACGAGGGTCTCCCAATAAGAAATGTCTTTGGAAGAGTTTCCCCAGCAGGCTGCTCTAGGGTGACCTGGTACTAGCAACTCAGGTTTTACCTCAGCCCCAGAGCCCCTCCAAGCAATTTCTCTGGGCATTTCTCATTCCCCCCCTGTTGCAGCAGCCAGATGAAGATACCACACAGCTGCTCCTCTCTTCCATTCATCATCCTTCTGTCTGGTAGCAGGTAATGATTTCCAGCTGTTAATTACCCAAGACCATCACACCTGACCCATATTGTTTGCCTTTCATTTGCACCTCATGTGCCAAAAATAAAGAAAGAAAGAAAAGCCTCAGAGAAGCATCAGTTATATGCCAGCACTAGAGAAAGGAGAAGCTTGCCCCCTCAAAAGCTACCCTCTCGAAGCGGGGGTGGGAGGGGCGGAGGGGTGCATGGGGGTCACTATTCACTTATACTCCCAGTTGTATTTAAGGGGCAACGATGAGTTTGAGGCATAGGATTCTTGGAGCATGCATAGGTGTCCACAGCACTGGCTTATTTTTGTTTCCCCATCTGTTCAGTTTGCTTTCCTGGGCTCAGAAGTGTGGAGAACACATGGACTACAGCAAAAGACACAAGCCTCTTCCTCACAACAGTGCTGGTGAAGAGTCCCAGGCATCCAAATGTGCTGCAGGTAAAGTGTTTTGGTTTAGCCTTGTTCTACTCCCTGTTAGCAAAAAGGGAGTGCTTAACTTAGGAGACACCAGTGATGTCACTCCTGAAATGCCAGAGGGTATGTGACTGCAAGAGTTACATTCCTTGGAGCAGAGTCGTAGCTATATGCTGACATCTCAGACCTCCTTCCTACTAGGAAAAGAAGGCTGAAAATTGAAGCCATGTATCCACATATGCATGCACAATTTCTGTAACTGGAGCAGCTTACCTTGGCTACCGAAAAATTCAAAGTCATCTGATACATACCACTGTCATATCTGATATTATCATCTAAGCTTTGTGGAAAGTGCTAGATCTAACTCCTTGGAAGAAGAAAGTTGAGCATATCTATCCTCCTAAAGCAAGGCAAATAAGATGCCTTAGAAATCAAAGTATTCTCAGTCAAAAGGGATAGGGCTGAGCCCTGTTTCAAAGAGCCAGGGTGACAGAGGGAGTTAGAGACAAGCTGATCCAGGTGCTGAAGGAGAAAGGCCTTTCTTAAGTGCACCCATGGGAGTGGTGGAGAATGGGGTTTTGAGCTAGGGAGCAAGCTACAGGGGACCGGGGTTTTGAATAAAGATACAGCATCCTAGTTGTTGATTGCTACCAAGTTCAGGATAACACAACCTTGTACATGGGAGGTACAATTTAACTTCAGCAACAGCTGAGTTCTCTGTCGGCCTTTTCTCCTAAGTGAAAAAACCCTTAAAGATGTCAACTTTTGGCTTTTGTCATTATGTCACATTTAGCCAAAGAAAGCAGACTAATTTGGTTATTGTCACTGAACAGGAGAAAGCAAAAAGACCTGTAATGATTACGACACAGATCCAAAGTGTTTTCTTTAGCTTAAAAACTGGGTGATTTTGTGCTTGGGGCAACACCAACCTGCAAGACTTAAGCCAAAGATGACCTCATGCTCCTCCCCCTTTAATCAACACTAACACTCCAGCCTTTCTCCGGGCTGTAAAGCAGGTCCCTCCACTCTCCTTGAGCTAGGAGGAAAGATGGACATTGGCAAAGAGCAGCAGAGCGCAGTCCATGGCACTTCCCAATTAGCATGTTCCTGTTCACTTTAGAAAGTCACATACACTTGCTCACGTGTGACTGGGGACTCAAGAGGGCAGGAAGGTTTTACATTTCACCACTGAGACTCCCAGAGGTTTTGCCAAGTACCTACAAAGTTATTTAGAAGGAAAACAAGAACCCGGCTGAGCTTCTCCTTTGTTTAGGTCCTACTCTGGGCTCAGGCACCTGAGCTGGCAGCTGCATCTCTCTCTAATGGCACAAGGGAGAGGAGACATTCACGCTGTCATCGCTCCTGGCATATCCTGTTTCTGTAAGCTCACATCTTGTAACCAGCCTAAGCTGGTCAGCACTGTGTTTTTCAAGGAAAAGAAAAACATCTGAACTTTGGCATCAAAACCCCACTGGAAACCGGCCGTTGCCTAGAACATAACCGAGCCCTTTGGCTTGGCTTTCATTACAGCAAGATTTCCCAGGAGAAAATGCCCAGAGGAGTGACACTGAGGAGTATTCTTAGGATTTACAGTCTTGGAGAGCTGGTTTCTGCAGCACTAACACACAGACCAGCCATCCCGCTGGAAAGCTATTCACAGCCTGACACTATCTTTGCTGGGAACACACTTCTGTCCCCAGCTTCCTCCCCTGCAGCAGGGTAGGAGGGTGCCCAGGGACCAGCTGGATCCCAAAGGCAGTGAGTAGAGTCTCCCAGGCATCTGCTTCCATGCAGCAGCAGGGAGCACAGAGGATGGACGGGGCCCACGCTCCAGCTCTAAGCACAGTGCTGATGCCAAGGAGAGGTTCCCTACCCTGGGATAGGCATGCAGGGTCCCTCCCCACAAGGGAAAAATGGGAGCAGACCAAGACAGAGTCTGCCCCTGCTTTTCTAAATGGATATGCACAGTTACACTCCGTCCCCTGAGCATTGCTTCAACTCCCAGTCATGCTGGGCAGCATCAGGTCCCAGTGATGGTAACAGCCCCTTTTATAGCTGCAGGCTCCACAAAATGACAGAGTAGGTGAGTCCCTAGCAGGGGACAGATGTGCTGCTTGCCTTGCCCCTCTGATCTCTTCCCACCATACCTAGGAATGGTTATAAAAATAAAAGAGAGGCTGAAAACTGTTACTGTATCAATGCAGATCTGTGGTATCCAGATTTTGTGTGGTTCGATTGTATTCTCCTGTGCTAGCTTCCCTATTTTTAAAATCTAAGCTAGGAAAAAATAAATTACTCTCGACCTGAGTGTGAAAAAGTTTTCTTTCATACTGGCATCTTAACTTTATCTGATAATGAGACCCAAGTAATTTCCTTGAGTTTCAGCTGCAGCGAGTAATGAAACAGTGAAATCTTTCTCTGCTGATCAACGGTATTAGGCTTCCAGGGAACCAAAGCAATTCTCCAGTCTCAGGGAACATTAGAAATTTGCAGGTAATCCTAACATCATCTGCATCCCCTCTACCTCCCCAGCTTCTGTCTCACTCAATACGTTAGGTCAGCAACACTGCAGAAGACCGTAAATTCTCAAATCATTAAACTGATCTAAACCTCTCTGCAGGGGGGTGGGGAAAGGAGGGAGGGGAAACGAACAACAAAACCAACAAGTTTATGGGATTTCTGTTCTTGTTTGCTGAATATTCAAATCCTTAAGAACATAATTTCAATATTTTCTTCAGAAGCAGGAAAGGCAGCCTACTTACTCTCCATTGGTATTTCCAGCTGTGTTATCTCATCCAAAGTATGTGGGAAGTCGATGAGAGGCTCTGTTAACTTCAACAGGCTCTTGAGTTGTAGGTTTCTGGTCAAACGCCTAACATCAGTTTCATTCCTACGAAAGCAAATCTGCCTACGAGTCTATAGCTACATTCAGGCTGTGTTATGAAAACACATAATTTTTAATTACATAAACTCCACATCTTCTCTTACAAGTTTTCAGATACATCAGCACATACTCCACGCCTCAACACTTGTGTTTCTCAGGGAATATCCACCCATAGAAAGTGGCTCAGCTAATCTCCATTTTTCTTTTTGCTGCTACGAGACCATAGGCAGTCACGGGCAAAAGTGGCCACATCTTGAGAAGTGTCGTAACTAAGACCAGTTACAACATTAACCCATAGCTTGGTAAAGAAAGAATAATCTAGCCTTAGTACAGAAGCTTTCTGGAAAATAGCTACTAATTTTGATACCAAATTGGATATATGCATCTAGTTTCCAAGGGATGTCAAATATGTATTCTCTGACAATAAGATACCTCTGCAAGTTTCAGAGGCATTAAAAAACAAAACCACCACTAAAAAGGCACCCTAAAGTTTACCAACCACTTGGCTGCAGGCTGCCGTGAAGTCTCTCTTTTTCAGTCTTGAAACAATTGCGTAAGGCAATGAAGCTGCAGGCAAAACTTCCAGAAGATTTTGGGTTATTTCCAAATGCTGTATCATCCTTGCTGATGTTTGTGGACCTGCTGCTCATGGTGCCTGAGCAGCCCACAGAGCATGCGTGATGTTAAGTCTCAAATCCGAGGTAACCATAAGCCTATCTATAACCGAAGTCGGTTGCACACACTCATGGATAAGCCTCCTATTTGGGTATTAATTGAATAAGCTTTCAAAAATAGTTTAAGCAAATTAGTTCCTGACACATTGCTCATCCTGAGCTTTCCATTTGTGGCCTTTCATTCATAAGCGATCATCTACAGAGTGAAAAGAAGCACACTTCACTCTAATTAGGGAGGAGCTAATTATCCTCCATCAATTAGATCCTACAACACTTATCTGTAAACAGTTGCTGGAAAGGTACATAACAGATTAGTGACTGAAGACCTAATTAATAAGGAATAATGAGCTCCTTCCTGCACGAGATGGAGGAAGTGTGCTCTCCCTCCTTGAAAAAGCTGCGGTAAGGGCCATAAAGCTGACCACAAATGCAGCAGGAGTCATTTCATACATCAGATTTTTCTAATTTTTATGTGCTTTCCTGACTTTGCTGCGTAGCAATGCCACGGCATTCTGTGTGCTCCTGAGGTGGTTGTGCCTGCCTGGCAAACACATCCAGGCTGCAAAGCCTCCCCCCAGGAAAGGATTTGTGAATGCTTTATGATGAGCAGGGCCCATGGAAACACTGGGACCTTGGACTCTCTCTTCTGGGACTTCTCTGGAGCAAGGGGATTCATCTTGCTCTGTCTCAGGGCACACAGACACCAACTGACCTTCATTGCATTTGTGAAACTTTTTGCACACACACAATCAATCAGAACTGTATTTCCTCATGTTCACTTCTCTGGACTGAAAGGATTTTCATCTCTTGGACAGTATTTTCTGAGCCTTACCTTGCTTTCTGAGTTCCATTTTATTGCCATGATTTGCCTCTTTCTTAAAATGTGTTTTCCAGAACCGCGCTCTCCTCCACCAAGGGACTTAGCACTGCAGAGCTGAAAGGAATGCCATCCTACCAGAGTGAGAAGTGTTCTGTTTTTAATGCCAGTAACCATGCTACCAAGAGCCCAAGGCCAGACCAGAGCAAGCCCCATGCTACCTGTGGTCACATCATTATTTTTAGGCATACAGTTTGTTCATACACCAGCAAATTAATGGCATAACTGGATATACAGATTGGGAAGAAACATCTGAAGGAGCCTACTAAGTCCAGTCTGGCAGAGTTCACTCCTCTCTGAATAAAGATACTCACAGATCCAACAATCAGCCATTTCTTCTGTACCATGCTTTGCTACCCTTTTAAAAGACAGTCCCCAGAGCCTCCTCAAACCAAGATACGCCACAGTCACCGGTTTCCCCTTGCCCATGTGGGTGACCATCCCATCAGAGAAGAGATTTGGACTAGTTCAACATGATTTGCTCATGACCAACCTGTGTTGGTTGGGGTTTTATTAACAGTTTAAATTCTCTTGATACTTACAAGAAAGAGCGTTAAATAATTTATTCCTGTATCTTTCCAGGCCTCAGCATTCAGCAACCTGGTTAAACATTTCCAGGCTGTCCTTTCTCCGTGTTCTTAGAGATAGAAATCATCCTGGTTTATCTTCAGACCTCTGAGACCTCTGAAGTTAATTTTTCTTCACCTTATTCTCCGGATCCAAATACATTTAGCTTCTCTAAGTTTTAATTGATTTTGGCCAGATACATTCTTCATGCTACTGAAGTGAAGAAAATGTGGAATTTTCCAAACCTTATGCCTCATCTGCTGTTTGTACTTTTTCATTAAAGACATATATTTTCCTCTATTTATAGAAAGGTGACATTCGAAATTTTTTTTCCTAACTGGTTTTGTATGTGATTTTTTTTTTCTGATTGCACCCCAGTGTGTTTATGCTGCTTTGTTGCAGTCGCTGTCAGTTATGAGTCCCTGTTTCCGCCTATCACACAAGTCCCTTTGATTTCCAGCTCTTGGCTCCAAGTGTGGTTGGATGATGGTGTCCTGCTCAGATTCCTTTCTTTCACATCAGGATACCTTACCATTCTGCTTTTGTTAACAGCAATTTCAGTAACTGACAGTTCATTTATCTTCAGGATTATCTTCCCAGAAGACACACATTTACCTGTTTCCCAGGCTTGTTGACGTCTGCTTTTTGAAGTTTATTACCGCTGCTCCTTTCACTCCTTTCTTTCCTCAGAACAGCGATTCCGTTGTTTCATGGTTGCTTTCACTCAAATTGCCTTCTACTTCTGGTTTGTCTCCATCCATTCCTCCTCAAATCTTAAAACAGACACTGCTTTCAGATGTTCAGTACTATTAACCCTGAGCTTGGATTAATAGGGAAGATGAATAGATGTGCCTGGAAGTGATGCTCTGGTGTTTAGGCACCAAGGTGTCTCGCCAAGATGACTCTTCTACTCTCCATCCAATGGAAGAAACACATCAAGTTATAGTAAAACCAAATCCTGGATTCCTTTAAAAATTCTATCAGTATTTAGTTTAAAATACCAGGAAATACGTATTCTACAAATCAATAAATTATATCAGTTAATCAAAAAAATCCTATGAGTGCCCTACAAAATTTGTTCTAGCTCGCACCAAACAAAATCTTAACTTTGAAGTCTTTGAAAAGTGAGGAAAACAAATGATCCCTGAAGAATCAGAATCATTGGCTGAGGTTACAGCCCATTCCTCCAGCATATGCATCAATACCACACACACCAACACTGCTCCTGAAGTGTGTGAAGCTGCACACCCAGGAACAGGCAGCACAGAGGGATGGACAATGATTTAATGCACATAAAACCCAGCTATGCTGAAGCTTCAGGGCGGTTTTCAAGGGAAGAATGTGTGACAGCATTGAGTGTTTTCTAGAAACATTGAGAAGACCAGTTTTAGAAAGCAGCAGAGGAAATGAAAATTAAAAACTGTTGCTTCTGTGCATAGTGATCTGAGTAAGTCCTCAGATGGAGTACCATCTCCAGCTTGGGGCACCCCATTTTGAGGAAGATAAAGACTGAAGTATTTAGCAGAGAGCCACAGAAACAGTCAGAGCTCTCAAGGGGATTGCTTATGAGAAAAATCTGGTTAAACATTGCCAACGTATTCAAAGGAGAGAGAACTGAGAGGAGCAATGGGAAGAGCTTAAGAATTAAAATCTTTTTATCCTAGAAAATCTGGGTTCCATACTGAAGACAAGGAACAGATGTCCTGCAGCATGGCTTCAGTGAGGAAACAAAAATATCAGGTTAAACAACAGGAATGGGATTAGTCTGATTAAACACAGGTGTCTACACTGTAGGCATCTTCAGCTGAAGGAGTCAACATCAGTGAAGGTTAGGGCAAGATTCATTTTCTCCTCAACAGATGACTACAGACAAATTCAGCTCCGCTGAACACAGAGACTAGCTGGCCACAGAACATCACACAGCCAAGACTGCTAGGTCAGAAGAAAAAGTGAGAAGTTGGCAGAGATGACTCCCAGCTTTCTAATGAGGGCAGCTGGCACGGGAGCAGACAGCAAAGGCAAAGCAGTGGGAGCTTCACCCCTTCTAAGGGCACTGGGGCAAGCCTGCGGCAGCAAAGGTTTCAAAGAAGCCAAACCCTTCTTTTGGGAAACACGGTGGAGCAGGCTACCCCCAGTGAGGTCCTTTCAAAACCTCCTGTTCTATATTGCAACCAACATCCAGGGCAGTTGCTTAAGGTGGAAGATCTGTGTTCTCCCAGCAGTGTGACACAGCTACACCACTCATTTGAGAAGTTGCTCACATTTGTTCATTGTCAGTGATCGCTGCAGCAAAATTGCTCTTCTGCAGACTCTCAGACCCGTGCAAAATACAGGTGGCTTTGCCAAGGATATAGTAAGATCTATTTGTAACCTTCAGTGTACCAAGCACCCATTGTTAAACCACTGCAAGCAAGCAGCAACTCAACACCGGCAGCAGTAGCAAAATCAAGTTGAAATAAAGCTTGGAATGAGCTTGAGTTGCAGGCAGAGAACCAGAGCAGGTAGCTCACCACTCCTGGTCAGCGCACATGGTGGCATTCAACTGTGCATCGGGCACAAGTAGAACTGGAGTTAAAATACTTTTACCTCAAAAAAACTTCCATGTATGTCAAGGTACAGTTGAAAGCAGCATCTATCAAGCATCTTAGTAATTGATTAACGTAAGCAAACATAATTCACTATGAATATTTATATATTTAATAAGAATACATACAACATTTCACTATAATATAAATAACGAAAATAAGGCTTCAATGAGAGCATGTTTTAAAGCGCTGTTGTTAATTCTGACAAAACAGGGACTATTGGAACACAGACATTTTATCAACCAACCCTGAGATCCCTGCTCAGGTAGATCCTGCAGACATGAAATCAAGCTCTAAGAAAGCCGTTCTGTGTAGGATACACAGAACCCTGAATAAACTGATCCTCCAAGTCTGGTGAATTTAAGCCAAATCCCTGTTGCAGATCAAACCCATGACACTCAAGGCTAGACTCTGCCTTGTCCATGCTTAGTCCCACAAGGCACAACTCAATGGCACTGAGGCCAAAAGAATTTCCACTCTAGACCCAGATACAGCTCATCCTTTCACCCAGGCACTGTGTGTCAAGCCACCGCTGTGGAGACCATCTGCCACCATAGCTATAGAAGAGTCAGGACCATGCCCTTTGACACACCAGGTGCTTACACCACTGTCCTAGACACTTCTGCAAGCATCTGTGGTTTGGGAGATATTCAGGAAACATCTCATCTCTGATTTTATGGGTTATCTAAACAAAAGCTAAGTTCAGAATCATTTTTAATCCACCCTCAGTTAAAATCAGTTAAAATGCTTGTGAAGCAACTCCCCTGGGCAGGGCCAGCTCCTTTCTCAACCAGCCAGCTCAGCAGTTGTCTGACAGTACCCAGGAGTACAGCTCCCTTCGGGTAGAAAGCAAAGACTCTAGTTAATGCTGATGAGATGGTTAGGACTGGTTAGGATTACCATGTCAGGAATTTGCCCCTCTTTACCTGCCACAAGAACTACTGGACAAATCTGATGGCAAACCACCGTTGCTTTCCACCTCAAGCACACTGGAAGAAACGGTGGATTTCAAGGGTAAAATCATACTCATTTGTATGAAAGTGAATGTGTCCTCAGACCCTTAAAGCCTCAGGGAAGAGCATCAAAATACTATTGTCCAAATAGAAGCACTGATTTTTTTTTAAGACAGCACGATTCAGTGAAGAGAGGAAAGCCAGTCCCTTGGCACCAAGTAAGAACAGAAAAAGGAACCTCTGTGGGCATAGCCACCGACACTGCCAGCTACTCTTTTCACCCCAGGAATGCCCCAGCTGGGAATAAATTGATCACTATGTTAAAAAACAAGACGATCAGGTCTATTTTCTGCATGTATCCACCACTAGAGGTCATCACATTTCTCCTCCCACGGAGAAGTTTGCTCTCAGTTAAATCTCGGTGGCTGAACACTACAGAAAAATAACATACTTTTAAATCAGATGCTCTGCTTGAGGAGTTCCAGCACGAATGACTGATAAGAGACGACTGGCAGAAACTTTAAGCTTATTATTTTTCCTGTCTTAGCATCCAACATTCAGCCCGGGGGCTTTAGGTTTGATACACAAACTTCAGCAATCTCACTTGGGTTTCTTGTCCAACTTGTATCTTCGAGCATCCTTTCAAGACAAAGCCAAGCTTTGTGGGGTTTTTTAATCCATCCATTTAATTCAAGCTATGTCAGAAGGTTATAGTTAACCCACGTGCTTACACACATACACCCAAGCTCCAAAGGTTTTGTGTAAAAAATAACACAGAACAGCTCTGAAAATGTAAAGCACCTGAACAGTTTGCTAGTTGCAAGGAAGATATTGCAAACTTTGGTGTTTGATACCCCCAACACCCGAGAGTTGTGAGCTATTATCTAATAAATTTGGGGTATGTGCTACTGCTCTTGCTATGCCCTAAGCCCTATTACTTACGGCTTTGTTTGGGGAAAGACATTGCAGCTTGATTTGGCAACTCCAAATGATGGAGAGTTTACAGTGCTGCCCAGACAAACTGTTCCAGGAGTTAAACACACTCCTTGTTACAAATTGTGTCTGGTTTCTAGTCAGGACACGCAGCATGGGTGTGCTTCAGTGTTGGTTTTGGATAATGCTCCATGAGAAATAGTCTTTTCCACTCATAACTTGCCATTATCACACCTGTTGGGTGATGCATACTCGGAGTTCAGTATTTGTGGGCTAAATGTCTCAAGACTATCTTACTGAGACAGGTTGAAGTGTAAAATCTTTCCTGTGCAGCGACTCTTCTTCTTCAGATGTGACCAGTGACAGCTCTATTGATGCAAAGGATACACTCAGCTGGCCAACAGCACCCACAGTTTTATCCTGCCCCAGAATTAAACCTCACCTGTGGTGCACTCAGATGTTTCACAAAGCTGCACCCTTGATGAGAGCAGCAAAGGAGCAATGTGCTGGCCACCAGGAGCTGGCCAGGTCCAGGCACAGCTCTGCTGCTCCCGTATTGCATCATCTGCAGCAGCCCTACACACAGCCACAAGCCAAAAAGCTCGCAGGAATTGCTCTCGTGCTTCCAACTGGAGGCAAACCAGGAGTTCATCAAACCCAGATGGGCTTTATCAGCTACATAGTGCCATGGTATGTGCCAGGGAAGGAAAAGGTCAGTCTGTGTGCACGTAGCAGCAGGTGCCACAGGTCTCACTATTCAGCAGAGTGGAAAAGTCATTCACCTTGGGGGAGTGCACTACTATTTAGAGAGAGTCCTGATTTTACAGTGTGCTTTTCACCATCTGACATCAACTGCACACCTCCAGGAGCTTTTTGACTTTGCCGCTGATTTTCTATCTGCCCAGTATTCAAAGAGTATTGCAAACCTATCATGGCAAAGACAGATTCACCTCCACAGGGAGAAGTGTTACACCATCTCCTTGGGAGGCTGTCTGGCCCATGATCTGATCCCTGTCTGAATGCACTGTCAGCTTCCCTCGGTCACAAACACATCACCTTCACGTGTCCAAACAACCCTCCAGACTCCAATGAAGGGGACTGTCATCTTCAATTCCCTAGTAACAGTCTTTAAAACGTTATAGATGGGTAAACAGTCACCACCTTTTTAAGACCATTGCACATTTGCTCTCTTTTTAACAAGAGATCATTGACCTTGTTTTAAAAATACACAGGCTGGAGGGCAGGAGTTCGCATATTATATTCCTGTTTGGCTACACGCACTGCCCTTGGTGCCAGCAGTTTATATCCTATCAAGGATTTAAGCTCTTGTGGGATTATGGCAAGGTTTTCTTGATGGCTGAAAGCAAGGGTCACTCCAAGTAATTACTGCAGCCACCCCCAAGGACAAAGGCAGCAGAAATGATTTATCACCGTTGGCACCACGGCTCCCCGAAGTGCCAGGGAACAAAAGAGACTGAAGCAATGGTAAAGGGATATCTGCAGTATTTCTATGCGTCCTGCTCTCAGTAGATCAAGCCCTCGTAGTAGGGCTCCCTGCAAAACTTCAGGTCAGAAGGAAAGTACAGAGGAAGG
Source organism: Todus mexicanus (assembly GCA_013389965.1). Lineage (NCBI taxonomy): Eukaryota > Metazoa > Chordata > Aves > Coraciiformes > Todidae > Todus > Todus mexicanus. The sequence continues at coordinate 19,046 of WEIS01090164.1, forward strand.
AGGTAGAAGGAAAAGTCATTTTGTAATACCCGGTATCCATCACTGCTCTTAGAGGTCATAGTTTGGAGATGGAGGGTGGAAACTTGCTAGGTAATAACAGGAGGCAAAGGTGTTAGTTCTTGCTGAGAGTATTTAGAGACACAGGAGAAAGGCTTGCGTACCTGTAACATATTTATACTGGGGTTAACAGGTCAGAGAAGCAGCACACACAAAGAATCAGAACACGGGAGGGGTTGGAAGGGACCTCTGGAGATCATCTAGTCCAAACCCCTTGCTAAAGCAGGGTCACCCAGAGCAGGTTCCACAGGATCACATTCAAGCAGGTCTTGAAAATCTCCAGAGAAGGCAGCTCCACAACCTCTCTGGGCAGCAGAAGCTCCACTAAACTTTCAAAACCTTTCTGAGGTAAAAATAGTCTCTTCATCATGTTGCCATTTCAGAAGTAGTAAAACAACTCCCAAGTTTTAAACTGAAATCTTGGCCTCATCAAAATCCATAGGAGCTTCCGGCATTAGTTGCTGTAGCTAATCCTCATATTTTCACCTTGAAGCTTGAGTCTGGTTTTAAAAGTTAAGGTGAACAGCAACACTATTAATTTCCTAGAGCTGGGAGGGTCAAGAAATCTCGGATCCCAACAACCCATCTCAAGCCATCAATGGATGCCCTATTTGTCTGCCTCATTCAGTGTTCCCTACACCTTACCATAGAGAAAGGAAAATCTCATAGCTCATGACCCATCATCATTACGTGAGCCCAGATCGCTTGAAAGTTCAAAAATAAAGTTCTTTCTCCCTTTTTATTGAGAATATTCCAGTTTCCTCAGCAAAGTTTAGCTTAAGGGCTTCTCTCCATGTCTGTGCAGACACTACAAGGGTGCTGTTACGAGCAAACCAGCAAACACAGGCAAAGCAAACCTGCTCCAACTTGGAGCCTCAATGCTACAGAGGGAAAAAGGCAGCTCTGATTTTGTTTTTGCTTTGGGAAATAACCTTATTCAATGACAAATATGCTTCATGCCTAATTACCCAGCAAAATCTGTCCTAGAATGCCAGACCTACCCACGGTTGTTTTGTAGGAGATACAGAAAACAAAGACGGTGATGTATCAGGATTATGTCCCTGCTGCCCGACACTACACCCAGGCTTTTTTTGACAGTTTCAGTTACCCCGGAATGTCACTAGATGGCAGCAAGAAACTACACTTGGCAGCCTGGCTGGTCACCTTCCACCTGGGGGTCCTCAGCTTCCCCCAGCCTGCGGCCAGGGCCAGCTCCTGGGGGCTGCCAGCCAACTTTGCCTGGGGGTATTAATCCCTTTTACTCAGGAGACCTGTCCCTCGGGGTACAGCTTTCTGCCTGCCCTACTCCAGCCACCTTACAAACCCAACAGCATCTTCATGCACACTAAGATCAAGTAGGCTGAGCCCCAAACCTCACGAGTTTCACAATGCAGACAAGTGCTGCCTCTCCAGTTAGTTGGAGGGTTGATACCATTTCCAAATTACTTCCTGCCCTTTTTATCCCCACTGCCCCACATCGCTTCTTGCTTTCCCAACAGTGAATGTTGTACATCCAGGTGGCGAAGAGGGAGCTGCTGGAAGAGCCTTCAGTCACCTGCATCTCTAGCACACCCTAAATCAGGACCTCCAGTAGGAAATACCTCCTTGGAGCATCTTTCCAGTGCCAGCCCCTGGTTTCTTCAGTAGATGCTTTCTCAAGTTGAGGACATAAACAGCAGGGGTCATACACACGCAACGCAAGACGGCAAAATGCTCTTTCTGCAAACCCTGCTTGTCTTGGCATTTTCTTCCCAACCCAAACTCTTTCTAAAGCCCTTCAGCCTCCTCTTGGTCCCAGCCACAACCCAATTTCTCCATTTCTTCTCATCCAACAGGGCTATTTTTTCCCCAGTGTAATGTTGGGCAGCCTTTCAGAGATGTTCCCACGCACTTCTTCAGCTCACAGGCCTCTATTTCCTCCATCACACTTCCCTTTATTTTCTGTTAGAGCCGCCTCTTTCTTCCTTATATATTTGGACTGATCTACACGACAGAAAGGCCTCCTGCTCCCCCAGCTCACCCCTCCATCCTGACATACCTACAGAGATGCCCTCACCTGCCTGGTGGTATGAAGGGGCAGAGGAGAGAGTGTTAACTGGGATGACCCACTGGTTTTATTTCACTCTTTTAGTATTTGTTTACAGGTGAATTGTCTCCTTTTGTCACCTGCCAGGATATGCATTATGCAGCATTTACCCACCCGATATCCCGTGATAGCTCTTCTCAAGGGGCAGAAGGTTCACCACTGCACAGCAAGCGTTCCTGCACATCCCACCTTTGCCAACACATTGGGTGCCTCCTATCCAGGGGTGGAAATAACCAGGAGGACACTGTTTAAAATTTATGACAGCGGGCTCAGACTCCCCTGGGGCACAAGAACTTGGAGCAACAGGTCTGTTCATAGGTTTGCTTTCCCCAGCTTTATTTTCCACACACAGACACCCAGCTCTGCATCCCCTCAAACTATGCACCCTTCATGAGTGTCTGGGAGGAACAACAGCCACTGGCTACCTTGAGAGATTTTAAGGGCCTTTAAGCACTGCCCAAGAGAAGCTGAGGAGGTTGTACTGAGATACAGCATCAACTGCCATGCTCCATCTTTAAGCTTGTCCTTTAGGTACAGATGATGGGAGGGGCTTGAGGTGAGTTCTTGGTCTACAACAACACAGTGCTTATGTTCATGCCATATAATATAAAACATGTATCCCCTGTATTCACTTCTGCAAGCTGCCTGCCTCTTCCTGAGGCAGCCCAAGCCTGCTAGAACCAGCCTTGAACCATCCTCTGCACTCAGCCAGAGAAAGTAAACAGAGACACATGCATCAATTATTCCCCGAGTCCCATATCAGTAATACGCACCAGCAAATCCCTTAACTGGCAGCAGGAGAGATGATCAACATCTCATACCTAAAGAGGGGCAAGATCTGATGGGTGGGCAGCCAAAGCCCAAGTTCCAATTCTCCTTGGTATTCAGCATCATGCGCACCTGATCTCCCTTTTCTGTCCTCTCCTCTCCCCAACACCCAACTCCTGACACTTATGAGGAAACCCCACTGCACTGCATCTCCCATCTGCAACCTGCTCTGCCACACATGCCTGGTGCAGGAACCACCACCTGCACCAGCAGCCTTCTGCAGCCAGGACACACCTGGGCAGGGCTGGGACATTAATAGGGAGGTTCAGCATCTCAAAGGTAAAGTCCCAGTCTCGTGGTAGGTGCTGAGAGCTAGAGAACTGTCAGTGCTGCCAACAGGCTGAGATACTCAGAGGTCATTCTGCCAGACCTGTATTTCTTGCCTCAAAGCTAGGCAGACCCAGGCTCCCCTCTCCCTTCTTTGCTGATGCTGCACAGGTCCTTTTCCTCACTACACTGGGTTTCTAAGGAGTGGAAGGGGAAAAAAAATATGGTAAAGTGAAAACAAGGAGTTCTTTCATACTGTCTACATGTGCTTCTCCCTCATTAAGGTTGCTTTCTCTCTCTCTGGTAAAACTGCTTCTTTGAAACACATTCCAGGGCTTTTGATGGTTCGCCCAGCCACAGCTGGTCTGCTGCTGTACCCCTCACTCAGGTATTTTCAGGTAATCCTGTTCCCTCAAGGGCTGTGATTTCACCCATCTGATCTCTTCTAAGCATTTCATTCCAACCTGCTGCAACACAACCCCATGAATATTTGCACCGTGTTGCTGCCTTCAGCCACCCCAGTTGTTCCTGTCTGATCCCACAGCAGCCCCAGGGAGCCTTCACGGGCTGCTAAAGGGAGTCACTGGTATTTCCAAACCCTGCAGAGCTCATGTCAAGAAGAAAATTAAGCTTTAAGCACGAAAAGGGTAACTTCATTTTCTGGTGCCCGCCCAGAGACAAGTAGGTGTTAGTTTTCTAAAAGGCAAAGTCCTGGCTACATTCATCAGCTCCATTCAGCAGCTGCAGGGAAGGTCAGTTGCCAGCACTCAGGCTGCTCCTCCAGTTAGAGCATACACGCAGACTTGGCTCTAAAATGATGCTTGGCCAAAACCTCTGGGTTAGTTCTCTGCTCTGCTGCGAAGGCAGCTGCCTGGCAGAAGCACAAGATCATCAGCAATGCCCCTTAACCTTACTCCTTGCCGTTGTCCTGGATCATGCCTGCAGAAAGGGGAAAGCTGAAAAGAAAAGTCCCCAGAGAGCCCCTAAGTACACAAGGGAAAGACAGGTTATTTCCAAACTTGTAACGGTTTCATTTCTGCAAGTAATAATGAAAGTTCTCATCTGAAGAAACATCTGCAATATCTGAGAGACATCCTTTAACTTGAGTGAAAAAGAATGAGCTCTATGTTGCTCCCACAGAGCTTCACACATCACTGCTGAAGTGCACAGCAATTCATGCTAAAACCCTTGTGATCTCAGCTAATGGGAAGTTGCATCACCCCAGCAACATAAAGCATGTTTGGACATGTCAGTTGTTACGGCATTTGGAGAACATAACCTACTTCCATCAGATGAATCTGGTCCTGTCTCTAGGGGCTGGCCCAGTGCAGTTCGGCCAGGGCAGGGAGCAGAGGTTGTGCTCAGCCACACTGCAAATTGGCATTTAACCTTCCCATTGCTGTGAAGGAGGAATTGCTGTGACTGAATCTGTGTGGGACCAAACCTCACTGGATAATCCCATTTCTATTCCCACTTTTGCTAAAGGTCAGGAAACAGAGCTGGATGCCATCCAGCAGCTCACACAGCCCCATCCCCTCCTGCCCCTCTCTTTCCAGATGTACAGAGTTCTTGCTTGATAAGCCAGAGGCCACAGGGTGCCCCATTAGCCAGGCAGCAAGCCTACACACAAGCATGCTTCAAGTCCCTCTGCAACACATGCAAGACCCTTGTGCTTGCTGTGGACAACCTTCAGACGTGGCCCAGATGTGGCTAAGTGCGTGACCATAGTGAGACTGCATCTCCAAGAAAGGGTGCCCTACTTCATGGAGCAGGGACATAGGTCTGTTCACCATCTCGCCTTCACTCATCCTTGAAACCACACATGAAGTGTTCAAGACAAGGTTGGACTGGGCCTCGCACAACCTGGTCTAGCGGGAGGTGTCCCTCCTCATGGCAGGGAGTTGGAACTAGATGATTTAAGGTCCCTTTCCAACCCAAACCATTCTATGATTCTGTGACTGGTTTGGGGGAAGCGGGGGAGGAGAACAGGGAGGGACAAGGACATTAACATAGCTTCCTATGATCCTTCAAGGGTTCACAAGGATGCTCAAGTCAGATGCCTACAAGTCTTATGTGGCAGAAGGTATTGAGGGGCCAGCACGCCACCTCTGCAGGGCCAGGCTCAAGGAAGCTGCACCCATCTGAAGCCTCACCACAGACTCTAAAAATTCCCCTGAAGAGGCTGGAGGTGAAAAAGATTAGATAGTGATGTCCAAGATGTCAACCCATCCCTGGGAGGATCCAAAAGGCAAGACCTCTGGGGATATTCCATGACAGTAGGGCAGAAGGGTCCCCTGAGGGTAGCTATACCTATCTCATGCCCTGTGGAGCCTGCATCAACATCCAGCTCAGCAACACACGCAGCTCTCCATGCAGGAATACACACTTCAGTATCTATCATCTACCAGTCCCTGAGCTAGCACTTGAAAGACCCACCTCTCCAACACTCAACATCCATGTCCAAAGTCCAGAATCACCTCTGATTTCCCCAGGAGCACAAAAAATCCCTCAGTTTGCCCACAAACTCTTCCCCAGCAGTGACTGAGCAACAACATTGAAGGGAAAACAGCTAAATCACTTTGTGAATTCATCTCGCCACAATCCCACATTGCTTTTTGCCTTTGAGTCAGATAATGACTATAACTCGCTTCTTATTTCCCAGCCCTGTTTTGTTTGCCCACCCATGTAATCCGTCCTTTATGAGTTGCTTCTGTGCTGTGACGCAGGCAGGAGCAACAGAGCAATAGATCCTGCTCACTCTGCAGCCTGTCCAGCAGCTCCATCGTTCCCCAAGTATGGAGATGAGGTAGCACAACCTGCAATATCACTGCAATGATGGAGATAACAGACTAGGAGACACTATAGAAGTACAAAACAAACCTCTTTGACACCCATCAGTTTCCCTTTTGCTCTTCTCCTTTCCACGGGACCTTTCTCCTCTGCACAAAGTCACTGTAGAACAGCCACTGATCCTGAGCTGCTGCTGCTCCTCTCTCACACATCATACATCCCATGCTCCTCAAGGATGCAAGCAGGGTGGTGGGTTGTGTTTCACCTCAGAGTTACCTGCATTTGACACTCAGTATCACCACCTAACACTAGAGATTCATCAAATCGTGCCCATGGATTTACTGCAGGTACTGCAACAATGAACAGCAGAATCCTACACCTGATGCAGTATTTGGGTCTTAATTTTCCTCTTTCCCAGCTCGGGTTTGTACATCTTTCTCCCACTGCTTTCCCAAAGCATGATAAAAGAGAAACACATAGAATACATGACGAAACAGGGCAAACGGTTTGGAGTAAAACCCTGTTTAAAAATAAATGGTATCTTTCCATTTAGCACATTAGCATCCATTTTTAAAAACAAATGTAATATATATGTGCTGCTTGATGCAGTCCACAGGGTATAAAGGAATGTCTCCACCCTCTGCCCTGCCAGGCCTTGGCGACACTGAAGCCCAGCAGCACCCCTGGCAGGCTCATGTTAATGCTGGTTTTACAGGAACCTTTGGATGTGTAAAATTCAGTCACAAGAGCCAAAACATTCTGTTGGAACAGGGGGAACATGATTTGCAAAGAGCAAAATAACTTCATTGTCCCCCATCAAATGTCTTCATCAACCTCCAGCAAAACAATGTCCTTTGTAGCCTCAGCACTTTATCCTCCGCCAGCTTCTTCAGGCCTTGGTCGTCTGCCACGTATTTTAATCTTGCATATACTGGGAGCATAATAATAATTTCTGAGAAGAAACTGGTGGCCTCGGGTGTTCTGAGGTCACCATGTGAATATCAAATTAAATAGTTAGATAATGATAATTATAACTATATAAAATGATACTCTATATGGTTGTATAATGATAACTTGTGAATAGTGGGGTTTACAATAACACCTCCGCTGCTGAGGCCATAAGAAATCCTGGTCAACACTGGTGTTAATCCTTCCCCCATGACCTCACCTTAATGACACACAATGACTGACACAAAACCCAGAGTCTGAGAGGGACTTGCCTTCCAGAGGAGTGGGAGGAGGATCACAGAGTTCTTTTCCTGTACAATTTGATCTAGAGGCAGGGAAGAGGCGAGCTGTGGACATATCCTCCTACTAGGGTATGTACGACGGGGGCACACAATTTCCTACAGGGTACCATTGCAACCATTCTGAAGCAGCCCCCACGGAGACTTGCTGCTATACCCCCTCCCCAGGCCTGCACAGCCTCCAGGGTCTGCTGGAGTTACCCAGGAGCAAAGGTGTTTATTGTATTATCTTCTGCAGAGTGGATGTCCCCCAGAAGTTTATACACAGGCACAAACTTAGCACAAACCAGACTGGCTGCCCTGGGACACACACGAGCACATAACACTAAGCACAACCACAGCCCCAGGCCTGAGGCTGGCCAAACCCAAGCCACAGCTGGGAAGAGTGACCAAAATGCTCAGAGGGATTATGAGCCACCAGAATCTTAGAATTAGGACTTTGTGCTGAATGAACTAAAACATTCTCAATTCTTGCTGACTTACCCCCTGTTGTTTACATACATGCTCTTCTTTGGATTCTGTTTACTGCTCCCACACGCTTCAGCTCTGGCAGCTGAACTGAGTCATCTTATCAAAATGAACATTAGAATAACGTAGTCTTACACATTACTCCCATGAATTTTTTTCCTACACACGCATTTGCCTTTCTCTGCTTTGAAGGTGTCTGTCTTTCTTCCCCACTCTGCAGTCAGGTTTACATGTTCTCTGCAACATTGACCCCTCTAGGGTTTCCAGGGGGGTTTGGAGGAGCTTGGAGAAAGAGCCTTGCCCCACCAGGAGCTCTGAAGAGAGCCCTTGAAGGCAGGGGAGACACCACATCAGGAGTCAGGCCTCTCCCTCTGCCCCCAGGCCTCTCTCCTCCTCCAGCCCCAACATGGACACACCCCTTGTGAAGCATCTTCCATATGCCCTGTTCAGGTTTCCAGCTGGTGTCCAGGATACTGGCAAAAGCTGCAACAGCCATGCTTGTGTCCAAGCATCTTCCCAAGCACCTCTGCAGCCTCAGATCCTTCCTTCCCCCTCTGCCTTCAACAGGGTCACCTCTCCCAGCTAAGCCTCCAGCCCAGTAGCTAAGGAGTCAGTCCGCAGTTTCTTTCTCAACAGGCCCCATTTTAAGCACGCTGATAGTTTCACTTGCTCATCCAGGTGCGATTAGTTCTTTGCTGAAAGAAGTCACCTCTTACATGGAGGGGAAAAGCCAAGCAAGCAAATTCACAACAAAACTCTCCTTTAATTTCTCTGCGGGAGGCCCCTGTCCAAGCTCTGTACAAGTGATGAAATGGTCCCAGCCAAGCTCCTGTGCAGCAGCCAAGCCTTGTGAAGGAGGCACATTTACCACCTCTCACAGTACTTAGGCAGAGTCCTCCAGACTGGCTCTATCAGCTGGGCCAGGTGCCAAATTCTAATAACCCTGAAGTGCTGCAAATGTGAACCTCTTCTCCCAGCTGGCACTTTGCCAGTCCCCATCGTGACAGAGCTCAGCGCTCCCCTGCCCTCGACCAGCCTCCCCATCATGTCAGAGGACACAGCCACACACGCATTGCTCAGAGACTGCCTGGGAGGCAGGCAGAGGGGTTTGCCTCCCTTTATCTCCATAGGATTAACACACTGAGCTGTAACATCAGGCATCATTTTTACAGCTGGCATAACAGCTCCTGGTCTGCAAACCAAACAGGTTGTTCCTGGCAGGCACAAATAAGAGCACCGCAGCTCCTCCTGCCAGGGATGCACAACAGACAACCTGCTCCTCAAAGCAAGGCATTAGGTTTAAGATGATGTGGACTCATGGGTACAGGGAGGAGGAATATCAGACTAGGTGAAATAGCAGGCAAAAGGCCTAGATAAGAGTTAGTGTTGAGGTCACTAGAGCTTGGATGCCAGTTAGGCAGCCTGTACTTCAAAGCATCTTGGACTGGAGTCCCCAGCAGGCCAACTCAGCACTGCTGCTGCACACACAGCCCAGACACAGAAACAAGCACTTCTGTCTACAACAGCATGAATAGCTGTGCTGCTTCTCTGGAAAAAACAGGTAGAAGAAAGAAACGTCATGATTTATGGGATATTGGATACCATTCACCTTCATAAACAACATTAGTGAGATGGTCATATTTACCAGATGAGCTTTAATCAGGACACCTTTAACTAACTAGGGAGCATCTTTTCCTCCAAAAGCTACAGGAAATAGAGACTGAAAGCTCAGATTGGAGAAGAACCACATATTACTATAGGAAATATTGCTGGGAGAGAGAAGGAAAAAGCTATTCCACAGGCAGCTCAAGCCTCCACTCTGCCTACCAGAGTCCTCCTGCAGCCAGGCACCCCCGACCACATAGCAGAGAGACACGGGGTGATGTGAAGACAGCAAAGCTCAGAAGCAGGAGAGGGTGGTGTAAAACCCTGCCAACTCACCACTACTAGAAATGCTCCACTGGTTTCTGGGCCACCACAACTACGTCAGCCACTGCTGCACTTCCTCACACAGTCAAGAAGAACACGGGTCTGGTTGCATCCAATACAAATATTTTAAGTGTTTAATTTGTAGCCTGAGCAAAGCTAGCAGTTTCCTTTTCATTCTGATTATGTTTTTCAAACGGCACTATCTCCCCATAGTTCCACTGGCACTATAGAACTACATACTTACCTCTCTTGGGTAGCAGACACAGTGCAAGGCTTCTCCAGCTGAACAACCATCAGGAGCAACATCCCTCCCAGGCACCAGCTAAACATGTGAAGTGTTAGGCTGGCAAAATTGAACACAATATACCACAAAACAGATTAATTCCCCTCTTCTGGCAGCACTGAGAGCAGAGAGAGCTTAGTCAATCCTCAGCCCCACAGGGAAGCAGATGCCAGCATAAGGCTTCCCTTGATCTTTCCCATTGCATATCTCACTGTCTACTCTACCTGGGGCTCCCAGGGACACCAGGAGTTAAAAATGTCTAAATGGTGACAGATACAGCCAAAAAAACCTCAAAATTTTCTCAAAAGACATTCACCTGAGGAACTTCAAAGCCTTTAGCTACCTCCTCTAGTATCCAGAGTGCTGCTCCTGAGAAATTTCACAGAACATTCCCCAGAGTCTTCTTCCTGGGGCCCACCCAAGCTATCTCAGACCCAGCTAAATGATAGGATAGTCACACACACTCACAAGAGGAAATCCAAGAGCTCCCAAGACAACTTCCCCACTAGCTGTGGTGTCCAGGATGAGGAGCATCTGCTGGAGATGGCAGGAGCCTCTTGCCTCTCACAACAAGCAGCAACACAAACTGCCACAGGCATATCCCCTCACCTGGGCTTAAATACAATTCGTTAGCCAAGACCCAGGAAAACTCAATTACTCACTAATTGGCCAGCCCTCCAGGCTTTCTCAAAGTCTGGTATTTTGACACTGGCATGGATCTCAAGAAGGCAAGACAGAGAAATTACCCTCTGTGCCTGCTCATGGGTTATGCCAATAAGAGGTCAGCATCAGGAAAGACCTTTTATTTCTTTGCTACATGGTACTATTAAGGGAAAAGACCAGGGGGTCTCTTGCTTGGAGGCTTCATCCTAACCCTTCTGTGGAAACTTTCTGCAGCCCCAGTTTGAGAAGTCAGAGATCCTGCAGTTGTCCATTTTTGGACAGAATATGGGCACATCTTTGGGCAGGTGTGGACACTGGGCTGCTGCTCACAAACTCTGCCACCAAGCAGCTATTTCAGTATCCTCACTGAATTTTTGAAGTGCGCCTGTTGTGAGGTGCACCACTTGCTATCCCTGCTAAAGCTCAGGTTAGGGAAAGGCATGGCAAGATAGGATTTATTAGCCTATTATTTTTATGCTGAATCTCACAGCACAGATTTTCAGCCTTGAATCTGCCTGTCGGACACCTGAGAGTCTCAGTGTGGCAGTGGCTAGAGACATCTCTCACTGCATAGGTGTCAAGAAGCGAGGTTTTGGGCTGCAAAGCTCAGCCTGAGATGTCCCATACGACGAGCAACCCATGGTGTCAAATGGGAAGCATTTGCTCTGAAGAGTGTCATTTTGTAGGTGGCTTGGGGGTTTTGTTTGTTTATTCTGGGATATTCCTGGAAACCTCTCTAGAAAGACAAGGGGTTTTGCTACAATTTGCAGCAACTTCTGGTTTCCACAAACGACAAAGTTTTCACATTGGAAGAGTTTAGAGCTTGAAAAGAGCTGCCATGCAGGCACCAGCCTCAAAGGCCACTGGAAAATGGGCAAGGGCAACCCTTCAGAGAGGCCATTGACACCCACCAGGGAGGAAGACATCCCCAGAAGGAATCATAGAGTGGTTTGGGTTGGAAGGGACCTCCAAAGGTCGTCTGGTCCAGCACCCCTGCAGTAAGCAGGGACATCCTCAGCTAGAGCAGATTGCTCAGAGCCTTGTCAAAATGCTAAACTTACAGCAAGTAAAGGGTTTTGCTTGCGTAAGGAGTCACCGTCTCCGCAGAGAAGCATGACAGCATGATGATAGGATGGGCAACATCGTCTGCAGGGTCACCCCAGAGCAAAAATGTCCACCTACTTGCTGGGAGATGTTTTACAAGGGTGACGTGAGTGGTGTTTGTCAAAATGGAAGGACAGATCAAGCTGAGGGTAGTGTTTAAGGCAACACCCACCCTCCTGCAGAAGGGGACGTGGGTGTGAGTGGGTGGATGGCTGTTAAACACACGCAGCTGACGAAGGTAAATAACATCTTTTGTAATCTCAAAAAACACGAGGCATTTAAAATCCAGTGATTTGTTTACAAATAACCCTGAAATAAAAGACTGTTAAAGAAAAATAGTCTTCACGTCAAGCACAGGAACCGGGACAAAAAATTGTGGATTGAAGCAGAGATCAAATTTGAAGCCATTGACTTTTTTTTTTTT
>WEIS01090165.1:0-15418 GCA_013389965.1 Todus mexicanus
AGAAAGAAGGAAAGAAAGACAGAGAGAAAGAGAGGAAAAACGAGAGTAAGAGAGAGGGCAAGCAAGCAAGCAAACAAGAAAGAAAGAAAGAAGAAAAAGGAAAAAAGGACGCCAGGAAGAAGGAAGGAAAAACTGGAGACTAATGATATAAGAGAATTGAAGGGAAAAAAGTGAGAGGTAAGATTATTAAATTATAATTAAACAAGAAAATTAAAAAAAAAAAAAAAAAGAAAGCCTGTCAGTATGATTAACGAAGTACATGGAACCTTATCAGTTTGTGCAGAGCTCTGCATAAATGTCTAAGTTTGATTAAAAACCCAGGGAGACAGGTAAGCCCTTTCAGAAGAAAAACAAAATTGGAAGAAGGTTTCCTTGGTCATGAGCAGTGTTATGCTGATTATTCTTTCCCTCAACTATTTCTCAGCTATTTCCTCAGCTATTACATTATGATCATTGTTTCTACTCATTTGTGCTCTGCATTGTAAACCAGGAGAATGACTTCACTGTACGGACAAGGGGAGAACTTTGGGCCACCCTGAAATTTTACCATCTCTACTGAAGAAGGTTTAAATAGTGACAGAAGCTTTACAGCACAACACAGGCAGAGAAACAAGACACTCCATCTTGGGGAGATGACACATACCAACTTCTAGCCTTGTTATTGATGTCCTATCAGATACAACCACGTCGGATTATCCTGGCAGGAAGGGTAACACACAGCACAGAAGGTGCAAACAGTCGTTTCAACTCACCACAGGAATACGTGCACTCACATGAAACACATTTTGAGGATGTTATCATGCGTAAGGGACACCTATCAGCTATAGAGAAGCATAAGGCATTTGTAGCCTTCTCAACACATGCCTGCCCCAGGCATTTTAACATCTCAACAGGCTACTTCTTAAAAACTACAGACTGAAACTCTGACAAGTATTTAGTTGGCACACACCTACTTAAATGCTGGTTTTGCTGGTGAAGCACCAGACTCAGGAAAAGAAAAGAAGGGATAAAAGTCAAGAACTTTTGAACAGAAGTCCTTGAAAAGCAAAGACTCATGAAACCATAATGGCTCTGAGTAAATGTTTTGTCTGAATGCTGATTCTTGCCACTGAAAAAGTACATATAGCACCAACAATAGCAACATGGAAAAAGTGGCATGCTTTAAACAAACAAAACTCCTCCAAATCCACCCAGAACCCTATGCAATGCTGTAATATAATTACTTGGGTGTACATTCCCAAGAAGCAGCTTTTATCAACCGCTGACTGGATTGCATTTTCTCAAAGAAATAAACTGTATATGTATGACTTTCTATCACCTCATGAAAACAAAGTTACGTAAAAGCAGATTATTTGCAGTGTAACCTTTCTGAAGAAATCTCAGCTGATGTCAGGTAATTATTTGTCACCCGAATCTAATACTTTCCACCCCGTGCCAAGTCATTTTCATGGGATCTGCAGGGTGTGATGTGGATCAGAAATACCTTTGCCATCCGTCACTGCTGAAAATCACTGGAGCTGGATCCATCTGCTTGTGTTTACCCAGCAACCAGAGTCGCGTTGCTAATGTGAAGGTCGCCCCATGTGAACCCATCAATCAGCGAGCTAGTGTTTTCATCCCCGTAGCAGTATCAGAATTAAGTTCAAGGGAACAGCTTTTAACCCTTCACTGTTTCTAAAGGGCCAGATACAACTATCCTTCACAGAAGCAATTTTCGAAGTCACATCCAAAATGACCTTGAGTATGCAACTTGAATACTGTATATACAAGATACCCATGTCACCTGGCCATCCACCTGCTCAATATATTGCAGTATACATAGTGTAGCTAACTGATCTGTAATTTTGGACTTAAACTTCAAGAGCATTCCTGGAGTATATACTCTAAACAGATTACCAGCTATACTAAGAATACGGTTTAAACATTTCAACTCAAAACACAATATTACATTTAATGACATGAAGCTGTTGATTTTCTATAACATTTAAACGGTTCCCATATTTGTTTACTTCCAATCTGATTTTTTGGGAGATCTATGTCAAGATTATAAATGTAGTCAGCTGCTCAATCATACTTTAAGGTAACATGCTACGTGCCTTTTTGTTTTGTACAGACCCATGCCTTCATGCTCTTTTTTTGTGATTAAAGCTAGCCAGACTAATTAATTCAAAAAAAGTTTTTATTTCTAAACTGTCTGAAGACAGACTGGGATTTCCACTAATTTCTTTGTTGTCTGAAATTGTTCTGTAGATGTTTTGTCCAAGCATACCTCGGACTGTAAACTCTTCATAACTGACCTGCAATGACTTATCCAACCATCTCGTGTTCCCAGTACTGGGCCTGTGAGAGTTGCGTGTCTGTGTGTGGGTTGGAGCCCTGAGCAGAGAAGAAAAGATTTTGAAAAAGGTCCGTGCTACAAAGATTCACAATTGCAAGATCTGAATTAGCTTACCTTGGAGCTTACAGAAAATAAACATATCTTAAAAAGACAAGATCTTCATATACCACTGAAGCGTATCCACCTCTGAGCAATAGTTCATAGAATCACCTAATGGCTTAGATTGGAAGGGACCTGAAAGATCACCTAGTTCCAACCCCCCTTCCATGAGCAGGGACACCTCCCGCTAGACCAGGGTGCTCCAAGCCCCATCCAACCTGGCCTTGAACACATCCAGTGATGAAACATCCACAACTTCACACGGCAACATGTTCCCTGTCTTACCACCCTCGTAGTGAAGAATTTCTTTCTAATTTCTAATCTGAATCTATCCTCTTCTAGTTTTAAGCCATTATGCCTTGTCCTATCACTATAAGCCCTTGTAAAAAGCAATAGTAGCTTAAATTTTCTGAGTGGTTGAGGTCAGGCAGTAAAAAACACCAACTGAAACTGAGGGAGTTAATTTTGATTGGGGAAGTCTACCTCCTCGAGGTGGACCCTGGCTTAGATGCTGACTTTATAAAATTTTAACCCTATGAAAATGTACTGAAGCATTCAGATCAACAGTTGAGATGACTCAAATAAGAGCTTGAGCTAATAAAATGTCATCTTTTAAGAAACATAATCCTGTTGTGTTCTGGACCTCTTTGTGGAGAGACAGTTAACTATGAAATAATCCATAGTATTTTCCTATGTGTCCTAGATTTTTAAAAATTTTTTTATGTCTTTGTCTGCTTTGGGTTTTTGATAAAACTATTTTAAAACATGTACTATTAAACAAAATTTATAATACAAAATGGAACAATCAGTTGAAAGTCACCTTGACTTGAAACCCCCCCACGCTATTTTTAGGTGATGCAATTTTGTGAAAACTTCTGAGGAATAAGTGTTTTACAGCAAGTTTTTGCAGTGTCTGCCATTTGCTTAGTTTACATCTATTCTTACCTGTATCATTCCTCTAAAGCCTTGCAATAGGGAATGATTTTGGCTTCTTAGATGTTTTGTTGCTTACAGAAAATCTAGTGACAAGTCATCAGAATGCCTGTGATGAGATGGTGGTCTCAGCAGCTTTCTGCAGCGGCAGAGACAACAGTGCGAGGTGCTAATACAAGTCAGTGATTAATGGGATATAAGAACCCAGATAGATTAGATTGGATTAGACATGCATACATTTCATTTAAATTAAAACCATCACACATACAAAACAATCCTGGATTTTGTTGCCTTGCCAGAGAGACCAACCTATTTCAAATCACTCACTGGCTTTCCAGTGGCAGGGAGCTTTCACTCAGAGAAGACTCATGTAGACTGGCAAATCATGGTATACAGACCTGAACTTTTTCTGCCTACTACCTGTTTTATACCTGCCACTGCAGCAGCAAAGCCAGATAACAGCAGGATCCAGGGTGATCCTGGCCTTGGCCATATTGCTTATTACACTGGTGTAGAAAAAAGTGGGATTTAGAATCAACCAAACCATGCAAGCACTCCTGAGCCAGTAATAATGTTGTTGATATGGTGTTAGCTCAAGGTGGTAAAGAGCTGTTGCTTTATTTTTTGTTAAAAAAAAAATGAACAAATGTTAATCAGTCAAGAATAATTCATGTTACAGAAGCAGCAGTAGTTCAGTGTAGCACTTAAAATGAACCAAAATTCAAGCTGCATCGCAGGTGTACTCGCAGTGCCTCATTTTTCCGCAGATGAAACGGTGCTGCGATACTTAGCAGAATTTGCAGTTTGTAGGAACTTGTGGTAAGGATTGCAGGAATCTGTGGCTATGTGTTACCATGCACTAGGGCATCAAGTGATCTCCTTCTTAGAGACTCCTTGAAAGCTTTTTCTTCCTTGTAGGACTGCTAAGACGGTCCTCTTACAAGCTAAGGATTTCCTGTTCTCCTGCTAGCTCATACCTCGGCCTCAACAAAGCTGGGTCAATGCAAACACAGTTTAAGCCTCCTCTGGCCTCATGAAACAAAATGAAGTATTTTGGTATCTTCCAATTATTTCAGTGGACATTTTAATCTGAATTATTATGAGGTTGTTTTGTTTTGTTTCATTTTGTTTTTAAATCCTGTGTATTTTCTTTTCATTCTCTCCACTTTCCTCTCTGCTTTAATTGCTGAGATAAGGGATATGGAAAACTAGTGTGTTGCTTCGGATGCAGCGACACAGCAAGAGAACTGTGCTTTGGCCTTCAGATACTTTTCCCTTTGCCTGTTCCAAAGTCTTAGTAAGTTTCTGCAAAGCAGAGACCTTCATATCTAACACGCTTTAACCCAACAGGGTTTGATCACAGGAAAATACTGAGGGGTCTACTCAGAGAAATCTGGCTCAGCTAGAGAAAGGAGCACATCTATAGGCACCTTGGTTGGGTATCTGTACCATGGCTGATACAAAGGAGCTCACGGACGTGGACGGGGATGACAACCACTGGTTCAGTGCAGAGACCCCACTGGCAGGGCTTTGTGTGAAGCAGAAGCCAGCGACAAACCACAGGAAGTGACATGCACATGAATTGAGGCACTGAGACGCTGCCAACATTTCAGCAAAGGTCTCAACTAGAAAGAGAAAAACAAACATTGAGAATGCATTGCTGCTGAGCTCCATCTTGCTGGTGATGTTCACAGGCATGCTCTGAAGATACATAGACTTTTTCCTAGTACCACTTGGACTTGAACACCTCAAAGAAAGGATGGGAAATTAACTCCACCTCCTTCTGCTCCAGCATTTGAATTTTGACCCGGAGCTCTTTGCTGCCCCTGAGCACCCCTTTCCTGGGCAGCTGTGACAAGTGTTGTTGAAGCAGCAAGGGATGCCTTGGCTGGGGACCATAATGGGGTGCCTCAGGTGAGCATGGAGGTACCTCAGCAGTAGAGAGAAAAGGGAGTAAAAGGAAGGTTTAGAAGTGAATTAGTTAAAAAGTTACTCTCCATGTGAGCCTGTCAATCTTCTGTAGAGGATTAGGTCCACTGGGGTGAGGAAACCCAGGCACACATACACTTTCACATAGTATCACTAAAGCCTTGTGGTTAATTATAGCTCTGAAATCTGACAGAGAAAAATTAGAGGGGAGAAGGACAGCTGCGGGATCCTGGGGCATAGAGTCTGATTTCCAATGTAATCTGCAGCCCACCGAAGATCTTCACTTTTGAAAAATAAAGTTCAACCATTTCTAGTCCTTGCCTGCTGCTTTTCTGTTGTCTCATGTCCTGTGAGCCTCCGTGCTCCTAGGAGGGACCCCATAGCAGCAGCCTGGTCCATGCTAAGCAAGGGTGGCTTGAGGCAATGAAAAATATACATAAACTGGGACTGCTCAAGCTTTCATTTTCTTTCTACTCTGCTTTTCTTTCCAGTTTGTTACAGCAGATGAGTCAGGAAGACTAGTGCTAGTTTCTTTCTTCCTAGTCTGTCTGCAATTCTCTTCTAAACCTGGAGGTAAAATGAGGTTGGCAAGTTTTACCC
Source organism: Todus mexicanus (assembly GCA_013389965.1). Classification (NCBI taxonomy): domain Eukaryota; kingdom Metazoa; phylum Chordata; class Aves; order Coraciiformes; family Todidae; genus Todus; species Todus mexicanus. Next base: position 5,900 of record WEIS01090165.1, read on the forward strand.
CTTTCCGATCTCACATACCATTTGGTTCTTCTGGCCTCCAGAGCCAATTCTGCTTCCAGAAACAACCCTATTGATCTCATATTTTGAGGATAAAGATAGTACAAAATCTGTATATTACATCTCCCTCCCCTTGGAGCATGGGGGACGTTAGAAGGTTTTGCTGCCCATCCTTGAACCTGCTTATCTGCTTAGATATAATTATCTCATATTTTTAAAATACGAGATCATTACATAAATGCATATGCATATCTACTTATAAAGTAGTTGCAACATGAGCTGAAAGGGTGAGACCAAAGATTAAACAAAGCTGGGATCACTGTTTTTAAGGTTGGTATCTCTGATCTGGTTTGAGAGTGGTTTGAGAGTCGTTTTAATGTATGCAGGCAAATAATAACTCCTCCAAGGTCTGAAGTGCAGTCAGGAGTTGGGATCAGGTCTCCACTATAGGGTCAACAGCATTATTGGATGCAATTGTAACTTAATGCATCTTGGAAAGACAAAGAAGCTCCAGTGAACTGGAAAATATTAGTGATGTGCCAATGCTTGCAGAGTCAATATGGTGGGGAGATACAGGCTGATTAGCTTGACAACAACCTGGGACAAAAATCATGTACTGGCTGAACAGAAGATGGAAAATCCTACACAACTTTATTAACTTCTTTAAGTCAGGAATTTCTCATAGCAATTCCTTCTTCAGTATTGCCATTGTTTACCACTATTTTCCAAGGAAGTTTAATTTAAAACATCCATGCCAGCTTAATGCCTTGCTTTACTGCCAGACACGTATTAAATGTGATTCATCTTCAGTGTAAGAATAAAGTGCAAACCTCACAGAAACCCAGGCCCCAGACTCTGCCAGAGCTCATTAGAAGTTAAGCTTAATGCAATATATCACATTCCTTTTGAAATCTATGACAAATTATTTTTAAATTGTATGATTATGGTTAACCAAATTCTCATTTCCCCATTCATAGCCACTCATCCAGAATACACTACAACTTCCTAGACTTCTTTTGGGTAACAGATACAAACAGGCATAGAATCATAGAATCATTTAGGTTGGAAAAGACCTTTAAGATCATTGAGTCCAGCCATAAAGCTAATACTGCCAAGTCCACACTAAACCATGTCCCTGAGCACTATATTGGCTCATCTTTTAAATACCTCCATGGATGGTGACTCAACCACTGGTTAGCTGAGCAGACAGACATCGTTAGGACACAGGTGAAGCAGCTGAGAACATTATCAAACCCATTTCCTTCAACCAAACTTTCAACAGAGTTCAGTTAGCATAACATAACCAGAGCTAACCTGATGCAATGTAAAACAGATAGGTTAGTTAAAATTACCTTTGCCAATGACTTGAGCCATGACAGTCTGACTTTACCTTCACACAAAGGTACAAAGAGCTGGTTTGAGACCTCTCAGGAGTAGACAATAAGCAGCAGCATGGGTACAGGGGTAGATCAGATTACCCAAAGCCTTGTCCAGCTATGTTTTGAAAATCTCCAAGAGCAAAGACCTTAGAAAAGCCTAAGATGACATTTCTTCCTTCACAAAATACGCATTTCCCTTTGGAAAGAACGTTTCCCCTTTGATGGGTTCCTAAAAAAAAAAAAATCCTCTACATCTGTACTGATTTACATACTCACAGCATCTTCTGTATTTTGCTGGCTTTGCAAAACAATCCCTTTTCTGTTAACCCATGCATGGGAGCATGATGCAGGAGGCACAGATAAAGTAACCCTACATTACCATCCATGTGGGCTTTGCAGGTCCCACTTGATGCACACATTTACTCAGGTCAAAAGTTTTTCTTGCAGCTGATAATAGCAAGGCAAGAAGTGTCATTCTAGTTTTGATGGCAGATGTCAGCTGTCCATACAGTTCGAACTTTAACGCAATCACCGTGATAGCTAGCCGGTTAGGTGGTTTCACCTCTTAAGAATGCTTTGGGATTGCCAGATGGAGGCTCTGGTGATAGGCAAAACACCCTGAGCCTGATTCTCTGCTAACTTACTCCTTCATGCCATTCAAGAGAAAAACTGATGAAGCTGTAAAGACAGCCTAAGCTAAGCACGGAATCTGGTGTTGTAGGTCTGCACTGAGCTGTACACAGGGAGTGGAGCTTCCAGAAAGGCAAGTGTGTGATATGTCCGAAGGAAAGTCAGGGATGCGCACGTCTTTGTTGCTACATTCTGTTGAAACATTGCTTTGGAGGCCTGAGTTAGTGGGCAAAGTTGAGACTGAGTCCAGAGTGCTGACAGACCCTGCAGCCACAAAGCTGCTTAAGCACATGCTGCTTTCTCCATTAGGGCAGAAATTGCTCACTGTTTAACTGTTTACATCACAGCCTAGAGAGAATGTAGTCTGAGAAATTACTGAGTATTGTAACACCATAGTTAACCCACAACTCAGCTGCTCTCATTTCTGCCTACCTTTGTTTCTTTCTCTTTCCCTCAACTCCTTCATTCTCCTGGCTTACCCATCATCCATTCATTTTCTCTCATTGGTGTTTTTTTTTCTCCTATGCCTCCTTTTTACCCTCTTGCTCTGAACTACTTCTCTTCCCCTCCCCCGCCCTGCTTTTTCTGGCAGGGTTTTGGACTCTGAGTTCAGTTTTATTCTTCCCTGGAGAAATGACTTAATGCTTTGGCTCTAATGAGCAGCTTGCGAACTGTGAGCCCTTACTACTTAGTCTGTGTGGAGATGTGCATGCCAGTAATTGGGAGCCCCATTTTTCTTCTGCTTTTCTTTTCTTCTCCCCCTCTGCCTTCTTTTCCCCAGTCTCATTTAGCCATATGATGGCTGAAGGGAGCAAAGAGACAACTTGGTAAGACCTTTTGTATTAGATCACTGTTGTTCAGGCGCTCAAGAGAACAAGCTCAACAGCTCAGGAAGCATGGACTGCAACAAGAATGAGCCTTCTGAGTGTATATAAGGTTTCCCCTGTGGGGTTATTTTCCCATTTATTTTTCAAACAGATTAAGCTGCCCACGAATTACATATGCTCTGCAGTGTGGGCGCTGCTCTGCCATCTATGGAGGCGTGTGTCAGCTGAACCCTACTTTCTCAAAGCTTTGGTTGGCTAAGGCCAGTTCATTCACCAACAACTTTCCAATGTTCCCAGCTCTGACCAATTCCCCTCTACCTCATAAACACAGGATTTCTCTAAGTTTTAAAGGCCCTCAGGTGCCCTAACTTGATCTATTCCATTCAACCACTTCCTGTAAACAGACATTTGTGGTAATTTTAGAGGCCACTAGGGCCTCTTCTCTATTCAAAGTGAACCTTTGCTCCCAAATGCCTAGGCTTTGACCTCTTCTCTCCCTAGCTTTCATGCTCAAACTCTACTGTGCTTCCCACTACTTCTGGTCCAGGACCTCTGGCCCTTTCTTACAGTCTTCACCTCATAGGCAGACACCCTATCTGTGAGACTTGAGAAGATGCCAGCAGAGCAGTAGTCAGCAGAACTTCCTTGCACAAAGTAGTCACAAGGCACGCCACCAGCAAAAGTGCACTGCAGCTCCCCATAAAACAGAGGCTGAGAATACAGAAGGAATCGTGGCTGCAGCTGGCAGATGGTGACAAACTTTAAAAGTCAATTTAGTGCCTCAAAAAGCTCAAGAACATGAAGTTTTATGATGCAAGAGCCACTGGTATTTCTAAAAATGTAACTCACATCACCGAATCACGGAATTAGCCACATCCAAGAGGTATCAGCAAGTCTCTTGGATGGCCTTTTCAAAGTCACCTAGTGGATTCTGTCCTGTAATGAAGGGCATCCTCCTGTCTGCTTTCTTGGAATCCACCAGGACCTCATGGTTGTTGAAACTGCATATGTATCACCCAGATGGCTTTGCCACTGTGGCAGTGTCAGCGCCATCAGCTACCCACAAAACCTAGTTAGCCTTCATTCATTGCTGTATGCATGTGTGTCTTATACCATGGCTGTATCCAGTCCCTGACTCTTTGTCTACTCTTGGAGCCACAGGCAAGACTGTTGTGCTGGATGTGTTCCCAAGAGCTATATATGACAGCAATCAGTGCATGGCCTGGAATCTCTGTCTTGAAAGCACAGGTTTTCCCTGTGTTATTAAACACCTCATCCTCCTTTCCAAGCCATAAATTGATAACAAAACCTAAAGCCCATCATTAATAGAATGCATAATGGAAAACATTATAATCAACAAGTAAGCTAAGCTGATTAATATTGGTCAATTAGGGCTACTAAGTCCCTTGCGCTCATATGCAAGGGTGGATAAAGAACTGACTTGATGGCCACATCCAAAGAGTGGCTGTCAATGGGCCCATGTCCAAGTGGAGGCCAGTGACAAGTGGAGTTCCTCAAGGATCAGTACTGTGACCAGTCTTGTATAACATCTTTGTTGGTGACATGGACAGTGACACTGAATGCACCCTCAGTAAGTTTGCCAATGACACCAAGCTGTGTGATGCTGCTGACATGCTGGAGGGAAGAGATACCATCCAGAGGGTTCTTAACAGGCTGGAGAGGTTGACCCATGGCAACCTCATGAAGTTCAACAAGACCAAGTGTAAGGTCCTGCATCTGAGTTGAGGCAATCCCAAGCATCAATATAGGCTGGGCATTGACTGGCCTGAGAGTAGCCTTGAAAAAAAGGACTTGGGGGTACTGGTGGACAAGCTCAACATGACTCCAAAAAGCTAATCATATCCTCAGCTCATCAGGAGGACTGTAGTCAGTAGGTCGAGGGAGGAGATTCTCCCCCTCTACTCCACTCTAGTGAGACCCCCTGGAGTACTGCATCCAGTTTTGGAGCCCCTATTACAAGAAAGATATGGATGTGCTGGAGTATCTCCAAAGAAGGGCCACAAAGATGATCAGAGGACTGGAGCACCTCTCCTATGAAGACAGAGAGAGTTGGGCCGATTCAGTCTGGAGGAGGCTTTGAGAAGACCTTATTGTGACCTTCCAGTATTTTAAGGGAGTCTACAAGAAAGCCAGGAAGGAACTTTTCAGGATGCCAGGTGGTGGTAGGACTAGGGGGAATGGAGCAAAACTAGAAGTGGGTAGATTCAGATTGGATGTTAGGAAGAGGTTCTTCCCTATGAGGGTGGTGAGACACTGGCACAGGTTGCCCAGGGAGGTGGTGGAAGCCCCATCCCTGGAAGCCTTTAAGGCCAGGTTGGATGGGGCTCTGAGCAACCTGCTCTAGTGGGAGGTGTCCCTGCCCATGGTAGGGGTGTTGGAACTAGATGATCTTTGAGGTCTCTTCCAGCAAGGACAATTCTATGATTCTATATGTGGCTCTGCAAGTTTAACCACAATATTGATCTCAGGAATCAGTCAATGCCTCTGTTCTAGTGATTCCATATCTGAGGGCTACTGCACCTCAGGCTGCTGCTGCTGTCGCCTGGTGCTCTATATCTCACTCTTTTTGGGAACTGGATAAAGTGGCTACAATCCTTCCACAGGCAGCTCATCACAGTTGATAACCTTGTATCATCATGGATTAACACATCATTTTCAAGATGTGGAGGCAGTTTCCAACACCATCAACCTTTTTTTTTTTTTCCCTCGTATTTGATTATTTTTTTTTTGCTTTGGTGGGTCTCTAGTATCTCTGACATCACCTTCTAATTGTTTCGGCCGTTCTTGGCTTTAGTTTTCTGCTCAGCAAAACATCAGAGGGTGACAAGCCGTGCTCACAGTCTACAATTTAACAGAGCTAAATATGGATCAGAGTCTGACTAAGCATTCTTCTTTAGTTATTTTTACACCATTTCCCACCCATCTGTTGTATGGGGAATAATAGTAATTAGTAGTTCATGTCCAAACCCCAAATTCACTTATAACTGTTTGAACTCATGGCCACAGATTGACAGTAACTTATCAGACCCCACTGCATCAGTAATACCGTGTAAAAGAAAATCAGATTTGACAGCTGCTTAAATTGCAATAACATACACTAAGCATATCTTATGCTGGTTAGAATAGTAGTGGAGAACATGTACATAGTGTTTTTACAGATAACACAAATAAACATACGCTTACTTTTCCCCAAGGAGCAATTATTCTTTTGCCACAGGAAATGTCTCCATGTTTTTTATACTTTTTAATGGCATGGATTTTTTTCCTGTAGTACATTAGGACTCGGCAACCACACACCTTGAAATAAAATTCCACCTTGTAATAAAATCTTGCCCTCAAACTGATGCAGGGGACTGTTCTAGCCATTCTGAACTAGTAGTTTGAAGTGTATCCCCAGCTGCAGCCCTAGCAGTCAGAACCTGTGTTTCATCTGAGAGCTGCTGTGTTTTCAGTTTTACTGTGTTTTATTTTAAACCAAATACCATGTATGTTATCTAGTTCTGAGCTTTGCTTGATTTAATGTTCCTAAACATCTCTGAAACCACTGAATCTTTCCCAGATTTGTCTTTAATTTTAAAACTGTGCTCTCATACCTAAAAAAGAAATGTGTGTATTGTACAGCATGAGAGGTTACAGGGCACCTTTTGGCAATGTTAGGAAGGTTTTATGGTCAGTTCAGCTAACGCTGGTCTCCCATAAATAAAGAAGTGAAATTTTATGCCTGTGGACTGGGGCCAAAACCGCCTTCTCCATTTGAACATGCTGATGCTCTGTTTTTGTTGGGGTGTGTGACACACAAGCCACTGGTCTCCAGCTCTGACCACACTGGTATAGGAAAGCTCTACTGATACCCTCCTTAAAGACATCTGTGGACAACTTGCTTTTGTATTTACTATTATGTCTCTTGGACTCCAGTCTCTTTTAGTAACTCCTACAGCTTTGCCAGCTCTTGAAAGCTTTCACTCTGTGTCTCCTGAACACGGCTTAGTGGTCACTTCCTATGTTCCTTTCTGAGTTTCAGGAGCACATCTCCTTTGACTACCTTCTCTGTGCCTTCTTCCATTGCAGTCAATTGTTGGTCTACTACACTCTGCATGCTTGTGATCTACAGTTGTTACTTCAAGTAAATGAGTTACTTGCAAACTTTCCTATACATTGCACTGGTCCAAGGAATCTCCCTGTGGCTTCCTTGTCTCTTGGGGCAGGAATACTGTTGTTTTTCTGACCACCCTGAGATCTGTTATCATGTCTTACTCCTTTAATATCTCTTCACACTCTTTTTTACACTACAAAGAATCTGTATTTATAATCTTTTCAGCTTTACTCTATGTTCTTCCACTGTCTCTTCCCAGGTCAAGATGATATACAGGACCTATTACCGTCCACACTATCCAAACTTCAATCCACCATCCTTGTGAAACACCTGGAACACTAAACACAGCCTAAACCACAGGCTGCAGAAATTTTGTCTCCTGTAAAGTATTTTTGAACATTCACAAACATGTGCTTTGTGTTTTGAAGAGGTCTTGCCAGAATCCTACTCGCGCATCTAGCATGGAAAATATTTGGCATCAGCTACAACCCCAATATTTTTTCTCCTTTTCAGGTGAGGGAAACCCCACCTTTTTTAGGTTTTCAGTTCTTTTTGAGGATCCAAAGTTCATCAGGTGTACTAACAATTTAACTTCTGTCATCCTCAAAATGATTCTCAGCCTATCCAAGAATTTCTCTAAGCCTCCTTTTTACATCAAAAGGAGTTTTCCCATTGCAGCAAATCGTGCAACATTTGCATACTTTCAGCCCTGTTCTTTACTTTGCTGACAGCTTTGCTATCATCTTGAAGATGTTCTCAAACTCTTCCTCACTGTCTTGCTCTCTCCTTCCTCCAATAAAGGCACATTTCTGGGAATACTGAAGGTTTAGTCCATCTTTAGTCCAGTAAAAGCTGCTCTTCCTCTTTGTACTTTTAAAGGCTATAAATCTGTAAAATAAAAACTTAGTTCATACATATACTTTTCAGTGAAGGTAAGATTAGTACATTTTGTAAGTCTCTTTTATTGGTTGGTGAGTCCATTCATCTTGAGTTGCAGCAAGAATAGCCACTGATCCTATAAAAAAGTCATCTGTGTTGTTCTACCGTTACCTTCTCATCTGTGCTGTGGATACAGTGCTTGGCAAAGCGGTAGGAACAGTTCCTTTTGCATTTTTCCTTTTCCATCAGAAAAAGACTATCCCAGGGTGCCCTTTGACATGTTATTTTTGCTTGACTCAGGCTGAACAATGTGCACCTTTCTGTGCACCATTTTGTTTACACCATTTTTTCCCCCATTGTAGTTGAAATCTCTGTCAACTTGCATAGCCTTCCTCCCTTGTTGCCCTCTAGTATCATGATTTGCACACACCTTTACAGTCTGAAAAATCAACCTGTGCACAGTTCTCATTGAGGGCTTGATGATCTGTGTTCTATCATACAGTTTTCTTTCTCTGCCTAGTTATGTTCCAGAAAAGATTCAGGCAAAGTATAACGGCAAAAGTAGTCAGAAAAGCCCTATTTTATTCATAAACACCTTTGATGTGTGTTAAAATTTTTGTAAATACTTCTGTGGTTGTTTTTTGTTGTGAAGACTAATTGCTTTGCCAGCTCATTCTCAGTAGCCTATGCTTGTTCACTTAACAAGGGTATTTCCAGTTTCTAAATGGTTGCCTGAACTTTTTATAACTAGGAAGGATAGCAAAGCAATTTCAAGGCAGAGACACAAATGCTTCTAGAAAACACTTTGGAACTAATTTCATGGCATGTTGATCTTCCCCGGACTTGGTAACTTATCTCTGGGGAGCTCCAGGCTGAGCTATGCATAGCCCTTTGTTTGGTGTTCATTATACTTCCCTATTTCCTGTCATTTTTTTGTAACTGAAATCTATTACAGTCTTAATTATATTAGCCACTGTTAAGCATATCAAATCATGGAACTTGTTTTTTTTTTCTTAATATTTTGGAAAATTTAATTTAGCTTTTAACATGACAACATCAGCCACAGGATTACTAACTCCGATTCAGTAATTTAGATACAAGCTGCCGCATAGCTATTGCTCATTTAGTCTAGCCTTGAAGAATAATGAGAAACTTACTTCTTTCACATAGTAGATTATTTGTAATCTGCTTGAACTTTATAGAGTATAATTGCTGACCTCAACCATATCAGGCTGGATCTCCTTCATGACCACACCAAGAGTTGGAATTTTTTAAGATGGTATAAAAGCAACAATGAAAATGCTCCTAAAGTCAGGCATAATAGACTTATTAAAATCAGATTTCATTATTTTTAGCATGGTGAGCATTTACTCGAGTATCCGGAAATTATTATTGTGTAAAAATACACGTGAATCAGCAAAAAATCCTAATTATAACCTAAACTGAACTCGTGTCTCAAGATTTTCTAATAGGATTTATCACTGCTCTGCTTATTTCTAATTGTTTTTCAATCATCACCAATGAGAAAAGGTATGAGTAAAGACTTCTGATCTTATTTGCTCTCAGCAGTTATTCATATTGCAATGTCACAGACTTTCATGCTCTTTTGCAGAGTAGTACTCAGGTCCAACCAGATCTAAGCAAAACTTTATGGTGCCTGAAACTACTCAAAGCAACATTTGCATCGAACAGA
>WEIS01090168.1:0-17927 GCA_013389965.1 Todus mexicanus
CCAGCTCATCTGGTCAAAGTCAAAGTCAGAAGGAACTTTAAACTCCAATTCTCCAATTCAGAAAGAAAAGATTTCTGCAAGAGCTTTTGGAACGGAGTCTCTATCAGCTATCACTGTTGCAGTAAGGCAGAGGAAAGGACTCCTGTGGCATTTGTGAAAATCTGGAGTGTCAGGCTGTGCCAATACTGCATTACAGCTGCAATCACTTTCCTATCCTTGATGCTAATGCTCATTAGGTGCATTGGCACTACAGGACACTGTGGGAAGACAGACATGCTATCCGTAAGTCCTGACAAGTAGCAGTCATAACTCACTTCCAGCAAGTAGGAAAAGACCTCATCTGAATTTCTAAGAGCTCACTTTGATATAGCATAGTACTGTAGCCATGAGGATGAGGCCACTGTTCAGGACAATGTGACTTAGCCAACTAATATGCTTGAGAGGTGAAAGACATAAAGGGTGCCTTTCCCACTCTCTTCAATAACTATCAAGGATTCTGGGAGGCCGGCTGGGGAGACACTGCACCACTGCTGAGGTAAATGTGAGCAACCATCAGGATCCTTAGATTACCCATTCTCCTAGCCAGTAGCAAAGTGCTAGAATTCAAAAAGTAACTTGATTTCTCAAAAACAGCTAAAAAGGAGGAACCCTCCTCACACCATTAATAACAGTAATCCCTTTGCAGCTCCTTGAGTCTATGTATCCAAGTTTGCCCAGAGTTATAAAGCTACCCCTAAACCATAAAAAGATGAAGTGATACTTTCTTTGTGCTATCCTCTGCATAGATAAGGGAAGATTCTAAAATCCCCAAAGCAAATCCCCAAGGCAGGGGTGTCTGTCTACAAAAATATTGCAATGACCAAAACAATAATCACGTCTCTCATCTTTAGTATAAAGCATAGGGAAGCAAAGATGAGGTGTTTGATACACAGCGGAGTGAGAAAACAGCTGGAATTACTGCAATTTATGCACAGCCAGCCGGCCAAGCTGTTGCAACGGATGGTTGTGCATTTTAGCACAGCCTGCAGTTTGGCACATTGTTTAAATAAAAAATAGGATGCCTGCACATTCCAAGCAATGATGGAGAGCTAATCATCAGTTTCATAGGAGTGGGTGGTTGCTTCCTAATTATTATGTGGACTCACTTTTTGATAAGTTAGTGCTGGGTTTTGTTTTATTAAATATTATATTTCATGAAATACATTTTGTATTGCTTAATACCAAATAACTCACTGCTGAAGTGAGTGATTTTAGCTAAACTGACAAATTGGCATTCTGATGAGCAGGCCTTTTATACACTAACCAGAAACATGGAATGAAACTGATATTGCGAGCAGGTAAGAGCATCATCCTAGTGGTGGGACGAATCTGGTAAGTGTACCATCAGGTTCCGTGCTAAGTAGTGCAGTGGCCAGGATTTAACATGCTATAACAAAGTGAACATTATTTCAGACGCCATGTGCCATAGCTTCTTTCTTTCCCTCATCTCAGTCCACTAAAATAATTCAAGGGATATGGATTTAATTTTTTCTCTGCTGCTTTGTCCCATTAAGTTCAACCAAAGTACACGGAAATAGAAGTGACGTGAACAAATGATTGATGGTTTCTCTTGGGCTTCAAGGGCAAAAAAGTGTTACAGGAAAAACGTAGCTTTTTACTAACTGTAGAATTTACCCAGAATAGAGTGGACAGAACAGAAAGAAATAGAATTTGTTAGAACTGGAGAAAAACACCTGGCAACTGCCAGCATTTTCTTTATATGAGACAATTCATGGGAATACTTATATGCACATAAACGTGCCCAGCTGTCAAACTGCAGAGGAGGTCTGTTCAGATGATGATGATGCAGTATGTATCTTATAATAAATATAAATAACATCAAATATATAATGATATATAAACCCTAACCCTTAGCTAACCCTAACCCTTTGCCAACCCTAACTCTTATTTTTGCAATCATTTTGAAACCTAACATAGACTAGAAACTGTTTCTGCTAATCTAGTAAATTATTGTGAATTTATTGTGAACTTGCAGAATAAGCATCCCATGGTTAAGGCACTCATGGTCAGGGAGAAGGGTCCAGTCGATGGAGTCTTCTGTACCAAAGGACAGTGGAAACAGTAGAAAGAGAGAGAGAGATGATTTGGTGTTGTCAGAACAGGCAGAAATATGGACACTACATGTAAGCTCTAGGACAGAATATTAACTGGGCACTGCTAAGAAACCAGCCAACCTAAATTTACTATGATAAATTAGCAACTAGCCTATTTTGTTTTTCTTCACTGTATGCCAGATACCGGTGGTTTTATTTTATTTTTATTTATTATTATATAACCTAGTGGTTTTAATGTAATTTATTTTTTAAGCACTACAGTCCAGTTTTGTCCATCTCAATCTGATAGATAACCATTGGTATCACAAAATTCCCTGTGACTGAATTCAGTGCATGAGCATTGGTGGCTTGCTGAACGACCTCATGTTGGAGGAAAGTTTCTTCTGAGACTTGCTCACAAATGAAGCAGAGCTAACCAGTCCCTCCTGGGCAATCTGATTATCTGGAAAGCCATCAGTCAGTGGGTTTGTGTGGGATAACAGCCTAGTTTGCTGTACAACAGGAATACAAGCTAATCTAGTGTGCTTCAGTAGAAAGGTTAATGTGTTTGCAACTTTGAGATTTGTGTGGTATCCCTGGGGGTGGAGATCCACTGAGCTGGCATAGTAAATGGCTGAAGGAGGGAGTGTTGTGAAGGTAAGATGGTCCTATTTTGGATGAAGCAGCATGAGTAAACAACTCTTACAGAAATCTTGAAAGCCAAGACCTTTGTCTAATTAAAGGAAAAACTAATGTTACAGTTTACACCCCTGATTATGGTAATGAACCTAACAGGGTACATGCTAAACATACATGACTATGTTACTCAACTCTCCACTCAAATCATGCTAAGCATCACCCAGAAGGCAGGGACAGATAGATTAGGATATAAAAATCACAAAGGGAATACATCTCTTGCAGGGGGAGAAGACTGAAAAGTCCAGCAGAAATGGCCAATGGGCTGTACTCCTTCCACCCAAGACAGGGACACCATCTTGGTAAGAACTGCACCTTCAACATATGGCATACCTTTTATTTCCATTATCTATTACCACTATTACACAGGTCTGTACCTCTGACTGCATAGGATGTTACCCAGGAATTACTAACTCAAACTTGATTTTCCTTTCTGCAAGTTAGTGCAACTCCAAACCTCTCTGTCACTTTAATAAATCCAACCTACCTGTTTAAACTGTCTCAGTGTAAGTCCTTAACCGGGTTCTAGACAGGTAACTACTATCTCTGTGCGACCCCTCAGCCAGGCTCTGAGGGACTTGGCAAAACTGCTCAGTGACGCCCTTGGGCTCTGGCAGGCAAACGTCTCGCTCACACCCTTAATGCGACAATTTGCTCTGTCAGCCTCCAGGATATGAGCACACAGTAAATATAACTGCCAGCAAAAGTAGCACAAAAAAGCACACCTATGAGGCAAATATCCATAACGCAGATACAAGCAGCACTAAACCACAGGAGATCTTGGTACTGTCCCAAAATACTCTCTTGTGACATGGAAAGCACAGACATCCCTATTCTATCGGTCAATGTGTCACAGTAACTAACTTTCCACCAGTGATCAGGAAGCTCAGCGCAGTCTTTCATTAACATCCAGGGAACTGAATTAGATCCTGGTGTGGAACACTTTGCCCTTCTGGTAATGCAGTTTGTGTTTGTGTTTTTGTTTGTGACAAGCTTTTCATTTTGTTTGGGTTTAACATGACATTACAGTTGAGGGGTGTTTCACTTTGTCATTGCCAGGTCCAGAGATACCGCAACCTGGAAAAGAAAAACAAGTGCCTGCAACAACTGATTGACAGGCCTAAAACACCTGGGAGAAGACCACTGCACAAGAAATAATGACTTAGAAAAAAACAAATTAGGAGCCGATTTATATTCCAGGAGACATTTTATTGCCTGCCACTCTCCATCCCACTGAAATATTGTGATGGATTGAGGTGAGTGAAGAGAATTGCTAGATGCTAGTAATGACAATTTGAATGACACGGTGAAGGAAACACACCATGCTCTGCCTCTTCCCAGAACATGGTTAGCTTATTGTGGAGGAAATCAAGAAAGGGAGTACGACAGTTTAGTCAGTGGAGGCACCTCAAGATTCATTGTTCATATGCACAGCACACTATAACCATCCCTAACCCTAAATTCTGTTCGATTTTAAGGTCTGTATTCTGAGATCAAACTCTTACGAAGGAATTGAAGACTGAAAAAGAAGATTAAATGGAACTCTACATGCTTTACACAGAGCCGTAAGCCAGCCAACAGTTACGTATTAAAGCGTGGAAAGATATCTAACCCCTTTAATTTACAAAGGTCTTGGTGAAAGGGGTGGGAATATGTTCTGAAAATGCTAATAGACTACAATATATTTGAGCTCTTTCTATGAAAAAGCTGAAATCACAGTACAAATATGTGCAAGTCAGGCCACTTCTGAAATGATGGTGTTGCAATTACTGTCATCTTCATGAACCTGCACATATAGGCATTCAGCTTTCTGAAGAAAAGTGTCACTCCTGCATTCCCAATAGCATCAGGAAATAATCATAATAGGGTCTCTTTCATTTGATACAAAAAGAAAAGACACTTCTTGAAAACATTTGGAGTCAGGAGACTGAGGTGTAAACTGAGTCATGTCTTTCTATAGTATCAGCAGCCATGATCCAGCCTGACCTCAGTGAGTATGTTACCATGACAACTTTTCAGAAAAAAATGAAAGAATAGAGGAAAACCAAAAAGAGATGAGAGTCTTTGTTTTTCAGCACACTGACGAAGGGAGATGGTTAGAAGTGGGTCAAAATTCCCCAAAGCAACGGAGCTCATAGTAATGTTTCTGAGACCTCTGAGATCTATCACAGAAGGTCCTAGGACTGTCATGGAAAGGTAGTCTTTTTTTCTCCCTGGAAAGCCTGGGAGATTTCAAGGGTTTTCAGGATGCTTTCGTAGTCTTTAAAAGTGTGCATTCACTCCATCAACTGAAGTATTCAACAGTAGGTCTCTGACATCTGCTGGCTTGTCACTAGGTGGAACAGAGGTATTCTGTGCCCACACTGCTCAATGTGAGCTACGAGATGTATTTTCAAGCGAAGGTGGTCAGAAGTGAGGTTCAAAATGTCAGTGTTGAAATCAAAATTAAGTCATCTTAGTGACTTGACTCTTCATAAGAAGAGGATTTGAGACCTTGGGAACAGTCATATAGATGGAGAACGACTTTATTCTCTGTTCTGAGGTTTTTGATGACCTAAACTAGAGAGCGTAGCACTCCCTCTGAAACAGAAATGTCTGGGTCGTACGATGGCAGAAGTGATGCCTTCCCCATGCAGATTTCTACGATCTCAAGAGATACACTAGGACTCAGGACACAGTAAAAATAGGAATATGAGATCAAAGGAAAAGATGATTTCATAAAGCACCCAGAATTAAGAAAGGAAAACTTCTGACAGGAAAATCTCAAATCTAAGAAGGCTCAACAGGAAAAAGGCAGAAATACTTGGAGTCCTGCAAGGACTCAGATTGTGCAGATATGACACACTAATAACAAGATCACTACATGTTCTTTCTCTCATCTCTGGCATTTCAGATCCAACAGATTTGATTAAGGGAGAGATAAAGTGAGGCTGGAATGGAAACTGGCCACCATGTGATACGTTTGGCACATCCTGGAGAAAAAGATTCTTCCTAAATATTAGAGAGGATGTGAGATACCTTCTGTGTTGCTTTCTCCTTTTAGAGGGAAAAATCATGCAACATGTCCAAATGGCATGCCAAAAGTAGAAACAGTTGAAGCAAAATTAGGTAAATAAGGAAAAAAGGTTAACAAACTTTAATCTCATTGAATAAATACCAGATGTGCTCAGTGAGTAAACAGGACGCTAACTGAATCAGGCGAATAAGAGGAGATGAAAGCATGGCACATACTCTTGTCCCTCTCATACTACTTGGGCACAGCATGCTGGAAGGATGCAGAGGGTAAAGAATATCATTTAAGGACCATCATCGGACTGCTAGAAGGCCTGCTCTACATGTCATGCAATGACAGAAAAAAGATAGACTTTATTTGTCCTTTCATATTTGGTAGAGCCAAACACAACTTACTCCATCTGTTTCAAGATAAGAGTTTATTGAGGCAGGTTTTTTGTTTGTTTGGTTGGATTTTTTTGTGGTTTGGTTTTTTTTGTGTGTGTGTGTGTAGTAGTGTTTTGTTTGTGGTTGCGGATTTTTTTGCTGTTGTTTTAATTTTGTTTTGTTTTGTTTTTTAATCTGCCTCTTATGGGACAGCCTATTCTTTAATTAAGAATGTTTATTAAACATTCATCACCCATTTTTAATCAGCTTCTTGACTGACCAGTTATCATATCACATTGGTTTTGCCATTACAATAAATACTATGTACTATTCAAAACTGCTCTTGCAAATGAATGGACCATACACATACTTACATCCTAAGATCATGCACATGACAGAACTTCAGTTTAAAGTCAAGACATCTTTTCAACTAGACAAAAAAGACTTTTCTAAAAAAGTTAGCATGATGTAGAATAATGCACAACACGGACTACCCATAAGCCCATTATATTTGAAAAATACATACATAAAAACCTCCCCTAACTTGTAGATTTCCAAGCATTTTTAAATTCTCTGCTTTCCTTCTCTCACTTAGACATACTGATGTATTTATGGATTCCCCTGGCTGAATAATAAGATAAATCATTTCTCTCCAGGTTTTAGTAAATGCCAAGCAGTTGAGCATCTCATGATGCCCAACATGAGTAGGTCAATCCAACCTAACGCATCTAAGAGAAACAAGGAAACAAACATTCTGAAGATGACTGTTGTAATTGGCAAAAAATAATGACACTGAATCAAAGTGAAGAAATTACAGAAAAAAAGCAAGAGTTTGTAACTAAAGGTTTTGGCAAGATCATTGGATAAGTGCACAAGTACAAACTTGAGCAAGGAACTTTGACGAACAGTTGCGATGGTACTTTATCTTCAATAATGTCTGCATTGCTGAGAATCTCTTTCCCAGAAGGAGCTTACACAGTTGGAATTGTTCAAAAGAAAAGCAATAAGGAGCATGTATTGTGCTGCAGAAACCAACAAAGATTAAAAAAACCTCAATATGAGAAGCTTGGCTAAGCAGCAAACTCCGGAAGAGGAAAACAGTGTGCAAATATGTAGAACATACAAATACACAGAAGAGGTAACCAGGGAGTACAGGGTGGGTGGTTGGTTAGTAGAGTAGCAGCACGAAGTTAAAAAAAACACCCAAAAACAGAAAAACAAAGGAAAAATATAGGCCAGATGATAGAAAATGTTTTTAGACAGCTATGTCTATTCAGCTGTGAAATAGTCTTCCAGAGGATAAAATTCTATAACCTATGACATTTTAAATCCAACTGTAAGTAATATGCTAACATTAAAAAAAAAAAAAAAAGTAGAAAACCTAAGGCTCTAGACAAAGTAACCTAGTCTACTCCTCCATCTTAAATGTTCAGATGTTCAGATCTCAATGAACATTTATATTATCCATTTACCCAAAGACTGGCCTCATCAAACAGTGGAATTTCTAATGTTTCATGATCATCTAAATCACAGTTCTACATACGGTACTTTACATGTTCAACATTCAACATTAATAGCAGAATTTTCATTATCTAATACTGATAAGGAGATTTAATTTATATAAAAGAAATAGGTTTAAAAATGTATTATCCAAGTCACAGGTGTGCTGTGAGGTGAGACAGTAATTATCAAGATCATTATTCTAGTACATTAGTGTCTAATGGTGTGTGATAAGGATTGTAAAATGCCTACTATGTACTTAGCTACCTTTCATTTGGCATTCAGCAGTAAAAGAGAAAATGATCTGTATTTGTCACAGTTTGGGGTCAAGGCACCCCCAAATCTGCAACAGAACGCTCTCTCCCCCCTCCCCACCCAAAAGGGAAGAAAGGAATTAAAGGAGAAAGACTTATTTATTAGGAAAGGAAACTAGAAGAGCTTTACTGGAAATTGAAAATAATAATAACAATAATAACAACAAAAAAGTAAATATATACAGATATGTACTAAACTAGTATTGAACCCAACCCCCCGATGGTAAATACATCACCGTCACCACTGATGCTGTGGAGCAGCCCCAGGCAGGGCCCAGCAGCAGATGGGAACTGGTAGCTGGATTCAGGGATGCGGCCCAGACTGGTGCCGCCAGCCACAGAGCACAGGCCAGAACCTGGGGCCCAGCCAAGGCCTGAGCCAGAGGCCAGGACCAGGTCTGGAGGCCGCAGGGCAAAGCTGAAACTGCCAAGGCCAAACTGAGCAACGAAGAGCGGCGGAGCCAAGAGAGCAGCAAGATCCAAGAGGTAGAAGAAGGGCAAAGAAGGGGCGAGACCCTTGTGACCCCTCAGCTTTATACCAAATATTACATATATTGGATGGAATACCTCACTGGCCAATTTAGGGTCACCTGTCCTGTCCACTCCTCCCTGCAGCTGCAGCCCTTACTTTCTGCACCCCTCTGGTGTGGTACACAAGATCTAGCAGTGACCTTGGTTTGCATACCAATCCTTGGTACTAACTATAAACGCTGAGTGTTATCACTGCTAAAAGTAGGCACTGTCTGAAAAACTTGCTGCTAACTTTCAGACAGTGCAGTTAGTTAGAAGAGACTTTGCTGGAAAGCAAAAAATCACTGAACAGAATTGTTCTCTTCTAACCCAAACCAGGACAGTATTGTATGTATACACTGAACAATTGAGAAAATAGAAAGCAGTATCAAATGCTTAGAGCAGAAAACCAACAACGCGGAAACAGAAAACAATTAAATGATTTCTCATTCTTATAAACACCGGTGCCAGCTTTGGAAAAAAAGACTCAGAAGAAGGTGCTGAGATGGTGTCTGAAGTAAAGCAATTTCTGTTTCCTAGGGCCTCTTAAATAAGCAAGTGGTAGCGTGGGTGTGCGCGCGCGTGTATCCGTCCATTTCACAAAAATGCACAAAGGATCACCAATTTTATATAAAATTTTTAAACGAAATGCTTTTCTTTGACCACAATTGACTTCTTGAACAAAAGATGTCTGGCTGAATCAATTTACACAGCAACATGGAATTTGGTAGCAATCCATTTCTGCTGAGATTAAATCAGCTGCTACTGAATCCATTGATCCTTTTAGCTATTGATTTGTTAATTTAATAAAATCCAAAGTTTTGGAATGTGAACAAATTCACAACGCTGAGGAGACAGGATTTTGATAAGCTCTGCTGCCAGACTAAGCTGGTAACACTGTCAAATGAGAAAATCACACATGATTTAAAATATTAAAGATTTTCAATGTGGCAAGTTGCTTGAAAAATTATTCTCATAATTAAAAAGGGTATGTTTAAAACAACATATCTGCTCCCTTTGTCTTCTATTTACTAATATTAATGATTAAAGCAATGTTGTCATTTTTCATGTTCTTATTTGCTTTGTAGAACCAAATTATCTTCAGGAGAAAATAATAGATTCTATTCTTATGACGAAGAAAATTAGCACAAGTTCTCTCTAAGGATTAGGTTCTCCCTGTGATAGCTCCTGAGAAAAGAGTCTTCACTGTGCAGCTCCCAGCTTCCTCCACTGAAAGAGTGTATTTCCAAACAGGTAGGGACTTTGAAGTCTAAACATGCCATGCTCTTAGTAGATACCCAATCTATATCTCTGGCTCTCAGATTCTGCTGTCTTGTTCTCTGCTTGAGGCATTATACCCATTAGGATGTACTAATTTTCTCATGAATTCAGTTCACATAAATGAATGCTTGTGACTCAGAGGGCCATAGCTAGAATTGCTGTGTAATAAGTCTGCCAAACTGACAGAGTGACCTCTCCTGCTGCTGGTGTTTAGAGCAGATCAGCAATTTACCACCAAAATAGTTTTTCCCTGGAAAATGCTAGTTGCAGAAAATGGATGCTTTGGAAATAAAGTAGTTCATAATATATCTGTAACAACCTGCCTGTTTTCCTACCATCTGTCCTGAAGACAGGAGATTCCAGGCTGTGAACAACTTGAGCTCCTACAGGCTGACTAAGCACTGAGGTACCTTATAACGACTTCTAGCAGCTCAGAGGTGAATGTGCTGTGTGGACTGCATCAGAGGAAGGAATTAAAAAACTTTCAATGTTTCTGTCTCCATCAAATGAATTGAAGTTCTCAATTCCCAGGATAAAACTGAAATAAGCGCAGTATATGGGAAGAAGTAAATATTACTGCTAAGGAAAGTAGTCTCCCATCTGGAAAACTTTCCTGAACAAGAATTAGCTACAAGATTAGTGATTGCTCTTTTCAACCTGACATACCATTCATAGATGAGCACCGTAAGCTGCATCTACGCTTATGAACAAGAGTATGGTCGTGTTACTAAAACTTGACAAAACAGAATGAGAAATGGAGGAAAATCTGGCAATGGCTGACTGACTGACTCCAGCTTTATCATGGGCTTCCTGAGGAAAAGAAGAACAGAAGCCATGTCACTGACAATGCGTTGACATTAAGCTTTGGTTGCTCAAACTATTCTTCAGAATCCTGTAGCTGCAATAGCTGAAAACCACTTTCCAAACATACACCATTCTAGCCATTGAAGCAGAGAACTTTATACATACAGATGTATATATGAACACCTAGCTTCTATGTATTTTAATTACTGATAAGAGTCCCAATACACTAGATCAGAAATACAAGTTTCTGTTTGAATGGATTTCATGAACTAATTGCCATCTCTACTGAAGCTTTTTCCACTGGTACAAAGAGGACACATGGAGATGCACAGAGAGTTGTAGGGGATATTGGCAAGGATATACATTTTCTCCTTCAAAAAATTAAATTAGAAAGTGTGAAAACTGAAATATAGGGGAACTAACCCTAGGTAACTTTCACCCACAAAAAGCTGTTTGCTTTATTCATGGTCTAACTATTACTTTTGGACTTGGCTGATTCTTATATCTAATGTTTATACTCTCCATACAATATATAGTATCTATGCAGTATCAATGCTTAAGATATTGAGATATATATATATATATGATTAATATCTTCTCATTCTTTAACATGTTAGAGTGTCAGAATTCGAAGAGCAGTCTCTTGGGTGGTCAAGTGAACAGTTGGAAATAAAATATTTGCATGCCATGCCAGCAGACAAGAACACTATTTAATGAAATGACAAAGCAACAAAGAATTAATATATCACTACTGAGATAAGCACCTTGATAAGTTTGAAGGAAAGTGTAGATAGAGTGTGAAACTTCCATATTTTCTATTCCATACGAGCTTACTCTATTACAGAAAACATGGACATGGGTAAAGAGCACACTTCAAGGAAAACTTATAAATATGGTTTTAGAGGTACAGCACATGCAAAATCATGGGAAAAGACAAAGCCCATAAAATGTAGATCAGTATTAATGTGAGCCTTGAGTAAACCCATATACTGGTCCTGAGGTTTCAGCTTCAACAGAAGTAACCCAAGGTCAAAGCTATGAATGGTATGCATGCTGTGCAGTAGAAATGTAAATATCCTTCATTCTATGGAACTATAAATGTGCTTAGTTACACCATGCAATTGGTCATCAGCACAGCAAGGAAGAGAGAGTGATGAGTCTCTTCTTCATAGAGAGTCAGTTTAGATATTGATAAATGAAACTACAGAAAGTTCAACTCTGGCTGCTATGGTATTTCTTCTATATGTGAACACACAACATACAAATGCAAATAAATCTGTATGGATCAAGTAAAATAACAACAAATAAAACTAAAAGTAGGTAGCTTATTCATAGGCATCAGTAGTGATGACAGGATTGACATCATACATGAAATGATTTTGAGTCAATTAAAAAATATTTAAAAGCTATCTGCTACTTTTCTATCTCCATTTATTCATTATTTTGCATTGAATATCTACAGGTTGGAAATATGGCATAAGCCAGCTTTCATCTGGGCTTAATGTCAATTTCCCCTCCTAGTCCTGATTCAATTTAAAATATATTGGCATTTTGAGTGGAAATCTACGTTAACGGGAAGATGGTTAAAATTGATAGTCATGCCAAATTCTAAGTATTTCCATGACATAAGGGTTTACATTTCAAGCTCTGCAGCACAGAGATTGCTCTTTCTGGGTATTTTTAAGGGATCTTGAATGACATAAACTTGATGCGAGATCGGGCCTTTGGCACATCTGCCATAGCAACTTAGAATTATATCAGTACTCAAACAATGTACAACCATGAAACATTTGGTAAATTCCACTGAAGTGATTATTATCAAGCAGAAGTTGTGTTTTATTTAGTCACGTTCAAACCTGATGCACCCCAGAGCCATCAACAAGAAACAAAAGACTGTGATTGGGAAATGAAATAGAAAATGTAATACAAACTTCTATTGCATTTTTAACATTAAACCTTACCTAGGATTGGTTATTAACATAAGACTACACGAATACTTCCCCCATTCTTTCGAAAAAGCCACTGATTGTGCTGCTACCTTTCCTGTTCAGAAGAGATATACATTATCTTACCTTCTAAAGAATGGTCACTGAAATAATGTATCTTTTAGCATTTCAGCCCAGTGTGAAAACCGAGTCGTGGTACCATCCTAGATGACTGGGATAGCATGATTCCTGTACCTGTTCTATTCTTCAGTATCAGGAAAAAAAGGTCTAGGATCTATTCCTGAATCATAATGAAGAATTAGAACTTTAGATCTTTAAATTTAATACACAGTTTGCAGTAGAAATGGCCAACCAATTTTCTTCCATTAGAAATTAGTAACTTCAATATAAATTTTTGTTAATCAATTTGGCTAGTTCTGTTGTATTAGTTGATGCAATTACAATAATAGGTTTTAAATGGATTTATATTTCAAGTATGATTGTGCTGAATTGAATTATTCCCTACTTATCATGAAAATACTGGATGAACATTCCTCATTTTCAACTCAAGCTTTTAAATTGATTTCCATCCACTTCAGGAAGACTAAATTTTTAAAATAAAGCAGGTAGGTATTTCACACTCTCAAGTACTGTCACAAGTAGCTCTCTACAAATTGTCATCTGGTCCCTAGCCCTGAATTTGACTTATACAGAACAATACAATGCATTTTTTAAGGTTTTTCATTTAGACATATTTAATTGTTGAAGAAACACTGTTGATTAAGTTCAAGGTGATAAGGAAAGGAAGATGGTTATAAAGCAAAACATGATGGATTGGATAATGCGGTTTTCTCCCCAGAAAAAAAAAAAAAAATCAGTTCCACCCTGAATAACCTAGGAAAACCCTCAT
This sequence comes from Todus mexicanus, assembly GCA_013389965.1. Taxonomy (NCBI): domain Eukaryota; kingdom Metazoa; phylum Chordata; class Aves; order Coraciiformes; family Todidae; genus Todus; species Todus mexicanus. The sequence continues at coordinate 13,412 of WEIS01090168.1, forward strand.
AATCTCTCTATGTAGGGATATATAACAGAGTACTCCAAAGAAACAAATTACTTTGTACAATCTTTCTGTAATACATAGAAATTCTTCTGACAGCCCTCCAGCTTCTCATAGAAACCCTGACTTACTTGTGGAATTCTGCTCCAGCTGGTGGAATGAAAATATCACTTTCCAGAGAAACAAGTATGTTAAGGATAAAACCACATTTTGCATAATATTAGAGAATCAGACCTTGAAGGAATGTCAACATAACCACGTTTGAGTCTAGTTTTAAATGCTCTGCATAAGTGATGATCATAATTACTCTTAATAACAAATCTGAAACAGACAATGCATATCTTTCCCATAATAAATCTGTATTAGCTATTGAGAAAAGTCTGTGAATTTTACTTTTTTTTTTTCCTTACTGTGCCCTGCAAACTTTCTAATAAGAACGAAACCCCCCAAATACTAAGTCAATATGATTTCTTATGATATGCCAGAAACCAAAGCAGAGATCATTCCTAATTCTGTTTCTGAATAGCAGGAAGGACTGTTGTTCATTATATCCACCTTGTTTTTCACAGTCAGCTGCTGCAGGTTACAGTTTTCCAATATAAACATCAACTGTAATAAAAGCATGAACATAAGGCCAGAGGAAAGAGTGGCTGCTATGCTGGTCTTTGAAAAGGAGCATTTGTGCTCCAGCTCTCAAAACTGATTAGTTATATGGGCAGAGAAGAGAAAGAACTTAAGCTAAGACACCACAACCCCGGGGTTGAATACTGTTAAAACTTCATTAGTTCTGTATTCATCAGAAACTCATTATCTGAAGTAACATATGATATTTCAAAGAAGTCAAAGGGAGCACAGAAGACTCTCTTCCTCTCTGTCTTTTTACATTTTCATGAAGAGTGTATTCACCTCTAATAATACATTTTTGTTTGTTTGAAGAAGATGGTTTAATTCAGTACTACTTGGCAATAATTGAAAAAAACCCAACTAATCAGAAAATATTCTTAATTCATAGAATCACAAAATAATTCAAGTTGAAAGGAATCTCTGGAGACATCTGTCCCATCTCCAGCTGAGCAAGTCACAGGTACATCAGCTACCCAGGGACTCATCCAGTCAAGTTTTAAATATCTGCAGGCATGGAGACATCTCAACCCTTCTATGCACCTGTTGCAGTGCTTGACTTCCCTCAAAACAATCAGGGAAGCAATTCATCTTATTTCTGAACAAATTTCCTATGCTGCAGCTTGAGCCCACTGCACCTTTTCTTCTGCTCATGTCGTCTTTAGGGTCTGGCTTTGTCTCCTCTATAATGATCACCCTTAGTTGGCTGATGAGACAACAGTCAGCCTTCCCTTCTCCAGGCTGAACAAGCCCAGCTCTCACAGCCTCTCCTCGTAGACCTCGTGCTCTGGCCCCTGACCAGCATGGTGGCCCACTGCTGGCCTTTGTCTAGTACCTCAGCCTCTCTCCTTTACTGGGGAGCCTCAAACTGGGAACAGTGCTCCAGGTGCAGTTTCACAAGTGTCAAACATAGGGCATGATCACTTACTTCAGCCTGCTGGATAAAGTCTCATGAGCACCATCCAGCATGTGACTGGCTTTCTTTGCTGCAAGTGCATGCTTCTAGCTCTTCTTTAACCTGCCATCTACCATTCCTTTTCTGCAAAGCCGATTTCTTGCCATTTGACACCCAGCCTGTGCTGGTGCTTGGGATTATTCCAGTTCAGATGCAGGATTTTGCACTTGCCTGTGCTGAACTTCGTGAGGTTTCTGTCAGTCCACCTCTCCAGGGCATTGAGGGGTGAAGAATGAATGCCCCTCCAATGTGCTTTCGAATTCAGTGTCATATCCTGAGCTTGCTGAACATGCACTTCACCCTATTGTCCAAGTGGTTGAAACAAACGCTAAATGGTCTTGGCTGCACCACTCATAATCATCTACCAGTTGGACCTCGAATCACTGATCTTTACTCTTTATGACCCGCAGTCAAAAGACTATTTTACACCAATGTGGTGGTCCACCCATTTAGTTCGTAAGGATACTACCACATGGCAGATCACTTCAAAGGCCTTGCTAATGTCAAAGTAAGGAGGACCCACTGCTCTCTGTTTGACTGCTCAGCATCATATACCATTGTAGTCAACCATCAATCAAGCTGGCCAGATACAATTTGCCCTTAATAAATCCATGAGGGTTGTACCATTCATCTTCTTGTCCTCATGGCAGGGATATGGTTTTCATGCCCCACAATCTTTACAGTGATTCAAGTGACACTGATTGGCCTGGATCCTCTTGACCTTGCCTCTCTTGCAGATGGGTGTGACAGTTCCCTTCTTCCAGTCATCAGGAACCTCCATGGATCACCATGGCCTTTCAAAGGCGAGAGATAGCAGTCTTGCAAGGGCATCTCCCAGCTCCCTCAGCACCCTTGAATGCATCCCCTCCAGTCCTATGGGCTAGTCTACATCCAGTCAGCTTAAGTTCTCCCTAGCTTCATTTTCCAATTCCATGGATGATGCTTCATTCCCACTGGTGCTCATGGACCTGGGAGGAGATCTTGACACTTAAGACCAGAAAAATAAAAATCTAGCATTACTGGGTTTTATAGTTATGCAATAAAGATATTTTAAACCTCCTATCACATTTGACTTTCAGATGTCTCTCTGACTTCCAGTAGCGTTCCCCAGTTACCTTAAATAGTTTATCACTGTTGCATGTTTTTCATTTGCCATTCACTCTGAATGGGAAAAATAAGTCAGTCCTTTTTTATCACATAAAGCTATTCACATTTGGAGTTCAAATGAGTTTCCTAATAAAGTGTTTATGTCCACAACAAATAGTAAACGCTACACTTGAGAAAAGCGTCTGAAACTTTCTAATGACATATTATCGTAGAACCACAGAATTCTTTAGGTTGGAGAAGATCTCTAATGTTATCGAGTCCAACTGTTAACCCAGCACTGCCAGGTCACCACTACACAATTTCCCTCAGCACCACATCTGCACATTTTTTAAATACTTTGAGAGATGGTGACTCCATCACTTCCCTGAGCAGCCTGTTCCAATGCCTGACTACCCTTTCAGTGAAGAAATTTTCCTAATATCCCATCTAAACCTCCCTTGGCACAACTTGAGGCCATTTCCTCTGGTCCTATTGCTTGCTATTAGGGAGAAGACACTGACTCCCCACCTTGCTACAACTTCCTTTCATCATATGCACTGACTTCTTATCTAACCCAAAACTGCAAGATACAGATTAACATTAAGAATCAGCCTGTTTGTTTCCTTCAAAACTCGTGTTTTTCGAGATAGTTTTGACTATAAATATTTTGGTTATATTCTACCATCCGCGGCGGCAACAGAAGCAGCTCACACCCTCTCTTACAAGAGGGCATGGCCTGAAGCTCCACCAGGGGAGGTTTAGGTTTGATGTTAGGAAGCGCTTCCTCACAGAAAGGGTGATTAGACACTGGAATGGACTAGCCAGGGAGGTGGTGGAGCCACCATCCCTGGAGGTGTTTAAGACAAGACTGGATGCTGTGCTTAGGGGCATGATTTAGCTGATATGGTGGTGTTAGGTCATAGGCTGGGCTCGATGATCTCAGAGGACTTTTCCAGCCTCAATAATACTGTGATTCTGTGATTTATACTATCGGAAAGAAAATTCTTGACGCATGCTTTCCTATGCACTTTGAAGTATGTCACACATGCCAAGTTTAAGAATCTCACATCTAAGTGTCTTAATAATTTGTTTCAGTCTATGCAAAAGAGAGGCCAGAGAAATCCCCTTATTCAATCTGTTGATTTTCTACTCTGTATTATCAGTATGATTTTCTATGCTTGAGTTTTTCTGTCTAATCATACTGAGAATCATCAGCCTCAGTCTGTTTACGCTCTACATTTATGTGACTACTTCTCTGTTCATTGAATGTGGGCAATTTTCTGCAGGATGCAAACCAGAAAATTTTTTATTATCTAATCTTCTCAATGCCCATGTAGCTTCACACTGATTCAAGGGACTGCAACAGCTTAATTCTTCACTTTTAATTATGTGACCATATTTTGTGAGAGTAGTAGCTGTAACTTCAGTTCTTCTCCTCTGATACATATTGTCTTCTGTTATTAACTTACTGAAGTAACTGAAGCACTCAACACGCTTCAGATTCATGTAGGTGTATTTGTGATTTCAATGTATTTTTTCTTTTGTGTCACATATTTAGACTTAATTTCAGTGGCTCCTTTTTTTCTAACAAATTTTGCACTTATTCCTATAAATTTACAGTTAACTTACAAAGCACAGGTAACTAGTTGCCACCCAAAGACAGATTCACCATTATGAAAACAAGTTCTGTATTCCATCAAGAAATGACATACTCATACTGCAATGCAAATTCAGGGATACACTTAAAATTTGTATTAGTATCTTTTGCCATTACTTGCTACAAAAAGAAACAGGTGAAGTAACACTGCTGGCCACGAAAACTCCCAGAAAATTATAAATCATTTAACCCTCATTTTTCAT